>AP025046.1:32319197-32403444 GCA_036186865.1 Eustoma russellianum | reverse complement strand
CAAATGAGGAGATACCAAGTAAGCAAAGACATGTCACAATGATGCAATACACTCTTCCAAGGACTTAGAAGATAATTTTCAAGAGGAAGAATGTATAAAAAAGAGGGTTTGAGTGATTTCAAAATATATGATTTAAATGTGCATAAAAACGTGCATGACATAAATGTGCATGATATATTGCATAAAACTTGCCTTATATAGTTCATATATAATGTTGCCGTACTAGCGAGCCATGAAGCGTTAAAGCTTACATCAAATGACAAACATTTGTTGTGTTTATACTATTTTCAGATGCCACCATTAATGAGCTAAACTAGTTCATTAAGTGAAGTACTTAGTTAATTAAACTAAGTAGTTCATTAAAGGAAGCTACATTTGGACAAGGCACAAAGGCAACAAGACTAAGAAAGAAAAGTCTCCTTCTCCTCATTTACCACACATATACACGGCCATATATATATAAATATATATATTTTCAGATTTTTTGAAAAAGGCACATACACATGCATTCCAACGTACTACCGACACGTTATATATTTTAAGTGCGTACGTTAATGTCACACCACCATACTTAACTCATATTTATGAGTATATTCAGGTCTTATATCATACGATATAAGTCATGGTGATGACAAATTTAATACGACACGTTAAAAGGTTCTAAACCGAAAATTGTCGTATCGGGCGAATACCAAAACTTCGCCAACGTTTCACGTACTTGCCATAAATAGATGGCCAGCCCCTACACTTCCAAAATAAAGGGGGAGAGAATGCATGATTTAAGGGGGAGAGAGAAAGATTGATTGCACAAATCAAAGGGAGCGAATTTGAAATTTGAAATTCAAAATGTGAATTTGCGCGGGGAGCGACAAGATTTAAATCATGAATGTAGGTTATTTTGAAAATCATCAAGAGGGGGAGATTGTAGAGAAAAAGGGGTTTGAGTGATTTCAAAATGCATGATTTAAATAACGTGTTACAAAGAAATGCATGACATATTTTATGACATGACACGTTGATGCATAAAACTTGCCTTATATAGTTCATATATAATGTTGTCGTACTAACGAGCCATGAAGCTTTAAAGCTTACATCAAATGGCAAACATTTGTTGTGTTTGAACTATTTTCAGGTGCCATCATTAATGAACTAAACTAGTTCATTAAGCGAAGTACTTAGTTAAATAAACCAAGTAGTTCGTTAAAGGAAGCTATATTTGGAAAAGGCACAAAGGTAACAAGTTGAAGAATGGAAAGTGTTCTTCACCCCCTCTCCACACGTTTTTATATATATATTTTTATATATATTCAGATTTTTTTTAAAAAGGCACATACACATATATTCCAACGTACTACCGACACGTTATACATTTTACGTACGTATGTTAACGTCACACCACTATACTTAACTCATATTTATGAATATATTCAGGTCTTATATCATACGATATAAGTCATGGTGATGACAAATTTAATACGACATGTTAAAAGGTTCTAAACCGAAAATTGTCGTATCTGGCGAATACCAAAACTTCACCAACGTTTCACGTACTTGCCATAAATAGATGGCCAGCCCCTACACTTCAAAAGTACTCAAACATTTCGTGGGTATGATTGTATGTGCAGCCATAAAGTCATTCCATGTTGGCACACACAAATCACCCCACATTAAGGTCAAATTGTGGAGATTCCAATTTTAATTTTGTCATATGTAAATGGCGCCACTTTAGACAAGCCAAGTACTGAAAATTAAAGTTTATATTATGCATATTATGTGTAACATAATATATATAACATGTGCTAAAAGTTGGAATTTAATTAGAGAAAAATCGGATAATTGATAAACATCGAAAATTCGGTTTTCTACGTACACAAGAAAAGAGGGTTTGAGTGATTTCAAAATATATCATTTAAATGTGCATAAAAACGTGTGTGACATAATGTGCATGATATATTGCATATAACATGCCTTATATAGTTCATATATAATGTTGCCGTACTAACGAGCCATGAAGCGTTAAAGCTTACATCAAATGGCAAACATTTGTTGTGTTTATACTATTTTAAGGTGCCACCATTAATGAACTAAACTAGTTCATTAAGTGAAGTACTTAGTTAATTGAACTAAGTAGTTCATTTAAGGAAGCTACATTTGGACAAGGCACAAAGACAACAAGACTAAGAAATGAAAGTCTCCTTCTCCTCATTTACCACACATATACACGGCCATATATATAAAAATATATATATTTTCAGATTTTTTGAAAAAGACACATACATATGCATTCCAACGTACTACCGACACGTTATATATTTTACGTACATACGTTAACGTCACACCACCATACTTAACTCATATTTATGAGTATATTCAGGTCTTATATCATATGATATAAGTCATGGTGATGACAAATTAAATACGACACGTTAAAAGCTTCTAAACCGAAAATTGTCGTATCGGACGAATACTGAAACTTCGCCAATGTGTCACGTACTTGCCATAAATAGATGGCCAGCCCCTACACTTCAAAAGTACTCAAACATTTCGTGGGTATGATGGTATGTGCAGCCATAAAGTCATTCCATGTTGGCAATCACAAATCACCCCACATTAAGGTCAAATTGTGGAGATTCCAATTTCAATTTTGTCACATGTAAATGGAGCCACTTTAGACCAGCCAAGTGCTGAAAATTAAAGTGTATATTATGTATATTATGTGTAACATAATATATATAACATGTGCTAAAAGTTGGAATTTAATTAGAGAAAAATCGGGTAATCGATAAACATCGAAAATTTGGTTTTCTCGTACACAAGAAAAGAGGGTTTGAGTGATTTCAAAATATATGATTTAAATGTGCATGAAAATGTGCATGACATAAATGTGCATGATATATTGCATATAACTTGCCTTATATAGTTCATATATAATGTTGTCGTACTAACGAGCCATGAAGCGTTAAAGCTTACATCAAATGGAAAACATTTGTTGTATTTATACTATTTTCAGGTGTCACCATTAATGAACTAAACTAGTTCATTAAGTGAAGTACTTAGTTAATTAAACTTAGTAGTTCATTAAAGGAAGCTACATTTGGATAAGGCACAAAGGCAACAAGACTAAGAAAGGAAAGTCTCCTTCTCCTCATTTAACACACATATACACGGCCATATATATATAAATATATATATTTTCAGATTTTTTGAAAAAGGCACATACACATGCATTCCAACATACTACCGACACGTTATATATTTTACGTACGTACGTTAACGTCACACCACCATACTTAACACATATTTATGAGTATATTCAGGTCTTATATCATATGATATAAGTCATGGTGACGACAAATTAAATACGACACGTTAAAAGGTTCTAAACCGAAAATTGTCGTATCGGGTGAATACCGAAACTTCTTCAACGTGTCACGTACTTGACATAAATAGATGGACAGCCCCTACACTTCAAAAGTACTCAAACATTTCGTGGGTATGATGGTATGTGCAGCCATAAAGTCATTCCATGTTGGCACACACAAATCACCCCACATTAAGGCCAAATTGTGGAGATTCCAATTTAAATTTTGTAACATGTAAATGGAGCCACTTTAGACCAACCAAGTGCTGAAAATTAAAGTTTATATTATGTATATTATGTGTAACATAATATATATAACATGTGCTAAAAGTTGGAATTTAATTAGAGATAAATTGGGTAATCGATAAACATCGAAAATTCGGTTTTCTACGTACACAACACATGGAACGTATTTGGCACATCATACGACATGTATCTAGACACTTTTTACATATGTCATACATCTCAAAGTGTTCTATAAAATTAAATTAAGGGCTGATTGGAATATACCATGTGTGTATTATTAAATGTGCACTATTTTACAAAGTTTGCAAAAATAAAATTCAGCACATGTCAAACACATTACCAACGCCTATAACAGCTGATTTGCAGCATATGTGGAGCCTTGTTGGCATCTTGATTTATCAAGAATGAAGAATACAATGTTGGTGATAAAAAGAAAGGAGCTATACAAGCTAACATTTCAAACTTTGTCACATTTGTGACACATGCTGAAAATTCAGCATGTGTAGCTATATGATGGGCATTTTTAATACCTTAAATGAGCCTATATTTTGTGTCTTAAAACATGTGATTAATTGGAAGACAAATTGGAATTGTTTTGAATTAATTATGAAATTAAAATGGTGATATTTTTAATATCACACATGCTGAAAATTTCAGCATGTGTGTAATGTATAGTGGCTAAAATTTAGTCCACAGTTGTGTCTAACTTTTATTCCATACATGATGAGAATATTGTATACTAAATGTATTCTTTGATTTCTTGGATTAAATCAATGCAAAATAGGCAATATTTTGAATCAAAGGTGAATGTTACGCATGCTGAAATTTCAGCATGTGCAAAAGAGCATATGGCCGATTTTCTTCATGCTTTTTGGAGAAAAATGCCTAGCTTAATTTATGTGATAATCTTTTGAATTATGACAACTATTTTATGATGATTTTGGCACATGTTTTTAGTGGAATTCTCAGTTTTTCCTAGTCATCAAATGATGACAACATTCAACCAATTAATGAGTGCCAAGTAAGCAAAAGTTAAATGATCATCCAATGAAGAGGTGTCAAGTAAGCAAGATCATGTCACAATGATGCCACACATTCTCCCAAGGACTTAGAAGATAATTTTCAAGAGGAGAAGGACACCAAGGGGGGCGGCCAAAACAATTAAAAAGGATGGAAGAAGAGCAAAAACAAGAATAAGGACAAGAGTTGCAAATTGAAAGATCAAAAGTGTTCTAGCCTTCTTCTTCTACACTCTCTTTCTTTCTTTCTTCTAAAATCCTATTGTACTTACATTCATATTCTTGAATAGGCTTATCTTAGACCACCACACATTCTTTATCTTTGTAAAAGATTGATCAAGGTTTGATCAATCTTCAATCTTGCAAGGTGGTGGTGTTCGTGTGCATTGTATTGAACATACAAGGTTTGTAAAGGGTTGGAGTTGGTGTGTAACTCCATCAACAATGTGGTAAGGTGTTTTTGAGTTGTGTGATTAGTGTGAACCGAGGAAGGCGTTCCTCGAAGACTGGAGTAGGTTGTTGATAACCGAACCAGTATAAAATTCTTGGTGTCATTTACTTTCAGCACTGATTTTCTGTTTCAGCACTGTTTACTATTCTTAATCACGTTCGTAAAAATAGTAAACGAATTTCAAAAATCACGAAACTTTCAGGAAACATAGACACACGTCTTAGGGTTCTTTTGGCGTAAGTTCCAACCCTTTCGGACAAGTATAAGTCACCCAAACGTCTAAAGATCTGAGACTAGTGCAGTCTGATTTTCAGGCTTACAAGGGTTGAGACTTTGGTCATAATTGACTAGCTTCCCAAAAGAATTTTTCAAAACTGTTTCAACCCATTTAAATAAAACATATAAGGGGTTAATGTTTAAAAATTCAGAGCATTTGGAGTTACGTACAAATAGGAAATAATTTTTCAAAACAGTGTACCGTTTCTGGCAGATTTACGCAATCTGACCACCAACGCATTTTCAAGGGGTTAGAGGTTGAATTTAAATCTGACATTTTTAGGAGACACTCATAACATCTGAGGATAAGTTATCTCCAAATTTCAGAATTTTTGAAGACCTGAAACCTAGTTTTCAAAACGTTTTAAAACGGGTCTTGAAAACAGAATCTGTTTTCAGAAGTTGAATTCTTGAGTCAAAACAATTTTAAAAACAAACAACATTTTCTGCACCCACTATTCAACCCCCCCTTCTAGTCATGCCTTGCAGATCCTACAAAGAAAGGGCTCCAAGGGGGCGGCCATACCAATGATAAAAAGAGAAGAAGGAGAACAAATAAAATAGAAGGCAAGGCATACAAGTTTCAAAGATCAAAAACGTTTTCTACTTTTTCTTTCTACACTTCTTTCTTTCTTCTCTCTTAAAGCCTATTGTATTCATATTCATATATCTTAAATAGGCTTCTTACATACCACCCTATACTCTTTATCTTTGTAAAAGATTGATGAAGGTGTGATCAATCTTGCACTTGCAAGGTGGTGGTGTCTGTGTTCATTGTATTCTCATACAAAGTTTGTAAAGGGTTGGAGTTCGTGTGTAACTCCATCAACCCTATGGTAAGGTGTTCTTTGTGTTGTGTGATTACTGTGAACTGAGGAAGGTGTCTTCGAAGACTGGAGTAGGTTGTTTATAACCGAACCAGCATAAAATTCTTGGTGTCATTTACTTTCAGTACTTACTTTCAGTTTCAGCACTGTTTACCGTTTTTGATCACGTTCGTAAAAATAGTAAACGAATTTCAAAAATTACAAAACTTTCCAGAAACATAGCCACTCGTCTTAAGGTTAATTTGGAACAAGTTTCAACCCTTTTGGATAAGTATAAGTCATCCAAACGTCCAAAGTTCTGAGACTAGTGTAGTCTAATTTTCAGGCTTGCAAAGGTTGAGACTTTGATCGCATTTGACTAACTTCCCAAAAGCATTTTTCAAACATTTTTCAACCTATTTAAATACAACTTATAAGGGGTTAGTATTTAAATTTTCAGAGCATTTGAAGTTATGTACAAATAAGAATTATGTTTTCAAATCAGTCTACCGTTTCTGGCAGATTTGCACAATCTGACCACCAACAAATTTTCAAGGGGTTAGATGTTGAGTTTAAATCTAAAATTTTTAAGAGACACTCATAACATCTGAGGCTAAGTTCTCTCCAAATTTCAGAATTTTTAAAGACCTGCAACCTAGTTTCCAAAACGTTTTAAAACTAGTCCTAAAAACAGAAACTGTTTTCAGAAGTTGGGTTTTTTTGTTTAAAACTATTTTAAAAATCACATTTTCCGCACCCACTATTCAACCCCCCTTCTAGTGGTGCCTTGCAGATCCTACAAGTGGTATCAGAGCGCAGGAACACTCACAACAAGAAGATCCAACGATTTGTGTGAGATGGCAACCACTAGCCACGAAACCGAAGAAAAAGATATGTCAAGTCAAATGCCTCCACTATTTGAAACTGAGGTAAATTCTAATTCTGACTTGCATTCTGAACTATCTTATGATGCTTTATATGTTGAATATCTTGAATTACATAAGTTTGCTAGAACTCTTGCAAAACAAAAGAAACGGTTAATTCAAGACAAGAAATTGTTAGAATCTTCTAACACAAATCTTGTGTCTCAATTAAACGATTCAAAAGAAGAGTCGTCTTGTATCATAAATTCATTAAGGTCTGAAATTTCATCATTGACATCCGAGAACACTGAAATGAAATCCAAGATTTCAAACTTGAAATCAAGGAATACGGATTTAGAGAAAATGATGAAACAATTTGATACGGGATCTAACATGCTAGATCGCATTATTTTATCACAAAAACATGACAGTGACAAAACCGGACTAGGATACATTGAGACAAATGAAGCATCATCTAAACCATCCACGTTTGTTTTGTCTAAGAAAGTAGACACATCAAAGGCATACGTAGCGCCTAAAGTAATGAAAAGACTCCCTCTCCCCTCATCTCGTCATATCTCTTCTTCATATCATACGAAGTATAATTATGTGCCGTATAAATATGAGAAGAAGACTAGTACACCACTCATCTCATCTCATCGTGCTTCTTATCATACAAAGAGAAATCATGTGCCATATAGATGTAGGATCTTCAAGGCACCACTAGAAAGGGGGGAGGGGTTGAATAATGGGTGCGGAAAATGTGGTTTTTAAAATAGTTTTAAACCAAAAACCCAACTTCTGAAAACAGTTTCTGTTTTCAGGACAAGTTTTAAAATGTTTTGAAAACTGGGTTGCAGGTCTTCCAAAATTCTGATATTTGGAGAGAACTTAGCCTCAGATGTTCTGAGTATCTCCTAAAAATTTCAGATCGAAATTCAATCTCTAACCCCTTGAAAATCATTGGTGGTCAGATTGCGCAAATCTGCCAGAACTGGTAGTCTGTTTTGAAAAAGTAATTCCTATTTGTCCTTAACTCCAAATGCTCTGAAAATTTAATGAATAACCCCTTATTAGTTATATTTAAATGGGTTGAAATAGTTTTGAAAAATGGTTTTGGGAAGTTAGTCAAATACGATCAAAGTCTTAACCTTTGCAAGCCTGAAAATCAGACTGCACTAGTCTCAGAACATTGGACGTTTGAAATACTTATACTTGTCCAAAAGGGTTGAAACTTACACCAAAATAACCTTAAGACGTGAGGCTATGACTCTAGAAAGTTTCGTAATATTTCAAATTCGTTTACTATTTTTACCAACGTGATTAAAAACGATAAACAGTGCTGAAACTGAAAGTAAGTGCTGAAAGTAAATAACAACAAGAATTTTATACTGGTTCGGTTAAATCAACCTACTCCAGTCTTCGAGGAAACCTTCCCCGGTTATCACTAATCACAAAATACAAATAACACCTTACCACACAGGGTTGATGGAGTTACACACCAACTCTAACCCTTTACAAACCTTGTAAGTGATTCAACGATCACGAACACCACCACCTAGCGGATGCAAGATTGATCACACCTTGATCAAACTTTTACAACAATAAAGAGTATATGGTGGTATAGATGAAGCCTATGCAAGATATATGAATATGAATACAATAGGCTTTTAGAGAAGAAATAAAGAAAGTGTAGAAGGAGAAGGATGATAACGTTTATGATCTTGAGAATTGTAAGCCTTGTCTTGTGTTTTTGTTTGCTCTCCTTCTCTTTTTATCACCATATGTGCCGCCCCCTATTGCCTCTTTCTTCTCTTGAAAATTATCTTCTAAGTCCTTGGAAGAGTATATTGCATCATTGTGACATTTCCTTGCTTACTTGGCAATTCCTCATTGGATGATCATTAAGCCCTTGCTTACTTGACACTTCATGATTGGTCTAACCTTGTCACCACTTAGTGTGCTGTAAAAATCTGAGATTAACTTGAAAAACATGTGCGAAAAAGAATTCAAAACAATATCAAATAATCACCATTCAATCCCTTTAATTTTGGGATGCAAATTAAGGACAAATGAATAGTAAATTCGGCCGCTATTCGCATGTGCTGAAAATTTTCAGCATGTGTTGCATTTTTGAAATCTTTCCTTGTGTGTTGCCCTCTTCAAAGTCACCCATCATGTTTGGCTTATTTTCCACCAATTAAAGTGCCAAATAAGCTCCATCTAGGCTCCAACAAAGCTGAAGATGGTGTGTGAAATTCCTGCACATGTGCTGAATTATTTTTGCAAACTTTGTAAAATAGTGCACAATAATTATACACATATGGTATATTCCAATCAGCCCTTCAATGATTTTTCTAGAACACTTTATAATGTATAGAGTATGTAAAAAGTGTCTAGATACATGCTATATGCCATGCCAAAAATGTTCCATGTCTCGTGTACGTAGAAAACCGAATTTTCGACGTTTATCGATTACCCGATTTTTCTTTAATTAAATTCTAACTTTTTGCACATGTTATATATATTATGTTACTCATAATATACATAAATTAAAATTTAATATTCAGCTCACAAGGCTGATTAAAGTGGTGCATAAGCATGTGAAAAAATTGAAATTGGAATCTCCATAATTTGGCCTTAATTGAGGGTGATTTGTGTGTGCCAACATGAAATGATTTTATGGCTGCACATACCATGTAAGACACGAAATTCGTGGCCATTTTTGAAGTGTAGGGGCTGGCCATCTATTTATGGCAAGTACGTGACACATTGGCGAAGTTTCGGTATTCGCCTGATACGATAATTTTTGGTTTAGAACCTTTTAACGTGTCATATTAAATTTGTCATCACCATGACTTATATCATATGATATAAGACCTCAATATACTCATAAATATGAGTTAAGTATAGTGGTGTGACGTTAACGTACGTACGTAAAATGTATAACGTGTCGTTAGTACGTTGGAATATATGTGTATGTGCCTTTTTAAAAAAAATCTGTATATATATAAAAATATATATATAAAAACGTGTGGAGAGGGGGTGAAGAAGACTTTTCATTCTTCAACTTGTTGCCTTTGTGCCTTTTCCAAATATAGCTTCCTTTAATGAACTACTTAGTTTATTTAACTAAGTACTTCGCTTAATAAACCAGTTTAGTTCATTAATGATGGCACTTGAAAATAGTTCAAACACAACAAATGTTTGCCATTTGATGTAAGCTTTAAAGCTTCATGGCTCGTTAGTACGACAACATTATATATGAACTATATAAGGCAAGTTTTATGCAACAACGTGTCATGTCATAAAATATGTCATGCATTTCTTTGTAAGACGTTATTTAAATCATGCATTTTGAAATCACTCAAACCCCCTTTTCTCTACAATCTCTCCCTTTTGATGATTTTCAAAATAACCTACATTCATGATTTAAATGTTTTCGCTCCCCCTTCAATCATGCATAAATTCAAATTTTGAAATTCAAATTTTGAATCCGCCCCATCTTGATTTATGCAATCAGTTTTTGTCGCCCCCCTTCAATCATGCATAAATTCAATTTTTGAATTTCAAATTTCGAATCCGCTCCCCCTTGATTTATGCAATCAGTTTCTCTCTCCCCCTTAAATCATGCATTCTCTCCTCCTTTATTTTGGAAAGACAATTAAAAGCGCATCTAAAGATAAAAAAACCATGCATTTCAAATAATGTTAAAAGTGTGTTCTTTAGGGTTATTTATTCAATCTTTTGCAAATGTCCCTTTTGGTACCCAAATTTGGGTGACCTTTCTAGGTCTTCCAAAAGGTGAGAAATGTGATGAAAACGCAACATAATATACATTAGGGGCAAATGCGTTTGGCCTTTGGCCAAGAATCCCATCATGCATATAGTATGCTTTTCGTTTTTTATATGCATTTTGGTTTGCATGCACGGGGCGTGATCTATATGCATTTTTATGATATGAGTGTCGCATATGCATTAATGGTCTCTATTCATATTTGTGCAGTGCAAAGTTATATCTCGCATGATATGAAGATGAAGCACGATGAGATGTCATAGGAGAAGGTCTAGGCGTCTTCTTTGATGCCATATATGTCTTAGATGCATCCATTTTCTTTGATGGAATGAATTTTGTTTGTTTATTTAGTGAGTCACTTTTCTTAACGTATCCTAGTCCGATTTTGTCACTGTCATGTTTTTGTGATAAAATAATGCGATCTAGCATGTTAGATCCTGTATCAAATTGTTTCATCATTTTCTCTAAATCCGTATTCCTTGATTTCAAGTTTGAAATCTCGTATTTCATTTCAGTGTTCTCGGATGTCAATGATGAAATTTCAGACCTTAATGAATTTATGATGCAAGACGACTCTTCTTTTGAATCCTTTAATTGAGACACAAGATTTGTGTTAGAAGATTCTAACAATTTCTTGCCTTCAATTAACCGTTTCTTTTGTTTTGCAAGAGTTCTAGCAAACTTATGTAATTCAAGATATTCAACATATAAATCATCATAAGATAGTTCAGAATCCGAGTTAGAATCAGAATTTACCTCATTTTCAAATAGTGGAGGCATTTGGATTGACACATCTTTTTCCTCGGTTTCGTGGCTAGTGGTTGCTATCTCACACAGATCGTTGGATCTTCTTGCTGTGAGTGTTCTTGCCCTCTGATACCACTTGTAGGATCTGCAAGGCACCACTAGAAGGGAGGGGGGTTGAATAGTGGGTGCGGAAAATATGGTTTTTAAAATAGTTTTAAACCAAAAACCCAACTTCTGAAAACAGTTTATGTTTTCAGGACCAGTTTTAAAACGTTTTGAAAACAGGGTGTAGCGCCCCGCTCCCGAGCCCTAGCCTCGGTAGCAGTGCACCCGCCGTACCACGTCTGTCTCCCATTACTTAGTCTACTTATTTTATTTTATTTTACCCTTTTTTTTTAAAAAATCGGGTTCAGCCGAACTGGCCAAACCCTTTGCCATTTTTATTATTATTATTATTATTATTATTATTATTATTATTATTATTATTATTATTATTATTATTATTATTATTATTATTATTATTATTATTATTATAATTATTATTATTATTATTATTTTTTTCTTATTTAAATTAGGAAATTGGGTTCAGCCGAAAAAGGCTAAATCCCTTTTGTTATTATTTTATTATTATTTTTTTATTTTGTACAATGCTGCACCAAATCGCCCCTTCCAAACAAATCTACACTTTGCCCATGTTTTATTACTTTATTAATTTTTTTTTCAAATTTGGGTTTGGCGAAATGGCCAACCCCCTTCCATTATCATTTTTATTATTCTTTTCCACGCATAATGTCAGCCGAAAGTTTGTCCACCATTTTTTCCCCTTTTTTTTACATTTAATATACAACTAAAATACGCCGAAACTAATTCACAAAAAATCCAAGAAACATTACTACCCATCAACACAATCCTAAACAATTTAATAGAACAAGAAAAGGGCAAGATTTCGGCCACCCCCAAACAAAACAGTATATATTCATATATGAAAAAACTGAAGTATGCAGCACAATTCATTTAAGACAATAATGCCATAAGATCATAATCGAATCAAAATAAAAGAACAAACAATAAAATACATCAAATACCATTTTGAGCATGCAATCTTCATTCCATTTTGAGGGAATAAATCGTATGCACCTACCTCAATCCCAGCAAGACTTTTATATACGAAAGATGATTGTGATGATGTGGTTGTGATTTCCACTCCTCTTGAAGCCTTGGATCAAAAGTTTTTTTTCTCTTGACTACCGAAATTGATAGGGGAAAAAGGGGAGGGGAGGCTGCCGTGTATTTGAGAGAGAGGGGGAGGGGAATTAGGGTTAGTGAGTTTTTATGGAGAGATTTGGTGAGATAAGCTTAATTTATTGACTAGGATAAGATTTAGTTAGTTTAAATATTTTATTATTCTTTTTTTCCTTTATTTACGCGGATATAACATCCAACCCCCCTTACAAAAAGTTTCGACCCCGAAACTTGCCGTACCTTACTCAAAGAGGTGGGGATAGCGATCGTACATTTGCTCTTCTAGTTCCCATGTCGCTTCATTCTCCCGGTGGTTGCTCCATTGAACCTTAACATAAGGAATAATCCTTCTTCTTAGCTCCTGATCCTTCCGGTCAAGAATTCTGATTGGTACCTCTTCATAGGAAGCATCTGGCCTGATCTTAAGTGGCTGAGCATCTAACACATGACTTGGGTCTGATACGTACCTCCTCAACTATGAGACGTGAAATACATTGTGCACCTGAGCCAGCATCGGAGGTAGCGCTAGTCTGTAGGCCAAGTCTCCAACCTTCTCGAGTATCTCATAAGGTCCAATAAAACGAGACTAACTTCCCTTTAACTCCAAAACGTGTCACACCCTTCATGGGTGACACCTTGAGATAGACTTTTTCTCCCTCCTCGAACTCCAATGGTCGTCTCTTCAAGTCGGCCCAACTCTTGCTTCTATCCTGAGCCGTCTTAAGACGTTTACGAATCAGTTTCACTTTCTCTTTAGTTTGCTCAATTATCTCGGGGGCCGTCAACACACGCTCGCCAACCTTGTCCCAGTGAACAGGTGACCTACACTTACGTCCATACAAGGCCTCGAAGGGTGCCATGCCTATGGCACTGTGATGGCTGTTATTATAGGAGAACTCAATCAGCTTAAGCATGCTGTCCCAATTCCCCTTGAAATCCAACGCGCACGCCCTCAGCATGTCCTCCAGGGTCTGAATGGTCCTCTCAGACTGACCATTGGTCTGACGGTGGAAAGCAGTGCTCAATCGTAACTCAGTCCCCATTTTCTTCTGACAGGCTGCCCAGAACTGAGAAGTAAACTTCGAATCACAATCAGATACTATGCTGACTGGCACTCCATGAAGGCAGACAATATTGTCGATGTACATAGTTACCAACCTCTCCATTGTAAGTCCGGTAGGGATAGGTAAGAAATGAGCAGACTTAGTCAATCGATCCACGATTACCCATATCACATCATTCCCATTTCTTGTCCTTGGAAGCCCAACCACAAAGTCCATTGTCACATGCTCCCACTTCCATTCGGGTATCTCTAGTGGTCGCATCAGTCCACCCGGCCTCTGATGTTCTGCCTTAACTTGCTGGCAAACAAGACACCTTTCCACAAACTCAGCGATGTGCCTCTTCATGCCGTTCCACCAATAATGCTTCTTTAGATCATTATACATTTTCGTAGCACCAGGGTGGATAGACAATTTCGAATTATGTGCTTCTTTCAACAATTCCCTCCTGAGGTCCTCAACATCCGGTATGCACAACCTTCCTTGGTACCACATACTGTTGCCATCATGAACCTGAAACCCATCTACCTGGCTGGTCAACATTCTCTCTCGGATGGCCCTAATTTCTGCATCATCCTTCTGTGCTTCCTTAATCTGATCTACCAGAGTTGGAGTGATAATCAGTGCTGCCAGAATATTTGCAGTAGAATCCACAAGGTCCAAGTCAAACTCTGCCATTTCCTTTCCTAACGTCGCCTGCCGCACATGGCTGGATTTCCTACTTAAGGCATCAGCAACCCGATTGGCCTTCCCTGGATGATAGCTGATGGTCAAATCATAATCTTTCAATAACTCTAACCATCTCCTTTGACGCATGTTCAACTCCTTTTGTGTGAACAGATACTTAAGGCTTTTATGATCAGTGAACACCTCGCACTTCACTCCATATAAATAGTGGCGCTAGATTTTCAGTGCGAACACCACCGCTGCTAGCTCTAGATCATGAGTCGGATAGTTCTGCTCATAGGGCTTTAGCTGTCGTGAAGCATACGCAACGACCTTGTCGTTTTGCATCAACACGCATCCTGAAATATAAGAGTTAGACCACATCTTTAATTTTATACAAAATCAATTGAAAGTATATACATTTACCTAGCCCGTTCTTAGAAGCGTCACTGTAAATGACAAACCCTTCTGACGCGGAGGGCTGAGCAAGAATAGGGGCTGTGGTCAGTCTCCTTTTTAATTCAGCGAAGCTCTGCTCGCACTCGGCGGTCCATTCAAACTTCGACTTCTTCTGCGTCAATCGGCTTAGAGGCACTGCAATAGATGAGAAGCCCTCTACAAACTTCCTGTAGCATCCAGCCAGACCGAGAAAACTCCTTACTTCAGTCACATTAGTGGGTCTAGGCCACTCAGTGATCGCCTCTACCTTCTTTGGATCCACAGAAATTCCCTCTTCAGAGACCACATGACCCAAAAAGGCTACGCTCTTCAACCAAAACTCACATTTACTGAACTTGGCGTACAATTTGCTTCTCCGAAGGGTCTCTAGAACCTCCCTTAAATGTTCCGCATGAGTATCTTTGTCAGTGGAGTATATAAGGATATCGTCGATGAACAGAACTACGAACTTATCCAGCTATTTCCGAAATACTGTGTTCATTAGGTCCATAAAGGCGGCTGGGCGTCGGTCAATCCGAAAGGCATAACCAGGAATTCGTAGTGGCCATAACGTGTTCGAAAAGCAGTCTTTGCTGTATCCCCTGATTTGATCCTCAACTGATGGTAACCGGATCGTAAATCAATTTTGGAAAATACTTTAGCCCCCTAAAAGAAATTTTGTTAGTGATGCAATTTAACGAGCAACCGAAAAGTTTAAATTATAACTCCAAATTTACCATTACCCGTAGCTGATCAAAGAGATCCTCGATTCGAGGTAATGGATACTTGTTCTTGATGGTGATCTTATTGAGCTCCCGGTAATCTATGCATAATCTCATGCTTCCATCCTTCTTTTTCACAAACAGGACTGGAGCACCCCAAGGTGATACGCTGGGTCGAATAAATTTACGGTCCAGCAGTTCCTGTAACTGCTCCTTCAACTCCTTGAGTTCTGCTAATGCCATGCAGTAGGGTGCCCTGGAAATGGGTTCAGCACCAGGTACAAGATTAAGCTCGAACTCTACTTCTCTTTCTGGGGGTAGTCTTGGTAACTCCTCAGGGAAAACGTCTGTAAATTCTTTTACTACGGGAATTTGGTCAATCTATGGAACCTCCTTCTCGACACCCATTGAGAAAATCAGAAATCCCTCTCCTCCTTTTTTTAGTGCTCGGAAAGCCTGAGCTGCAGTCAGATAGATCTTCTGAGGTGCCTTCTTCAATTTAGAGTTCCCTTGAAAAGTAGTTTCCCACAACTCAGGCGTCTTCATGCTGACCTGGATTCGACGGAAATCAATATTGGCATGATACTTTGCCAAAAAGTCCATGCCCAGAATAATGTCAAAGTCGTGCATCCGGATCGGTATCTAGGTCGCAGAGAACTGTAGATCGTTAATCTCCAATTCACATCCCTTATAATGATGACGGGACACGAGTACTTGGTCGCCAGCGGCTTGTATACGGTAGGGAGTCTCAAGCCATTTAGGGAGAACATCCAGATTCTTGGCAATCCTCTTTGCCATAAACGAGTGACTCGCCTCACTATCGAATAGAACATTGGCTGGTACTTTGTTAATTAAAATCACACCTAACACATTTAAGGTTTAGCACACAACATGCAATTACAACACATAGAATTTAATGCAACTTCGAATTTAAATACTTAAATAAATGTACCTGTAACCACGTCGCCTGACTCCTCGACCTCTGCATTTGTCATCGCATGGACCCGAGCATTGGTCCAGCCTCGACCTCCCTGCTGTGCCTGAGTCTGCGGATTTACCTGAGCCGGTGCAGAGCATTCCCTAGCTAGATGTCCCTGTCTCTCGCAATTATAGCAAGCCCTCTGAGCCTTCCAACATTGCCCTGGATGGGTACGTCCGCACTGTGTACACTGTGAGGCAGGTGCCACAGCTCTCACTGGCTGCGCATCAGTCGGTACTGGTCCCTCAATCATCGGTATCTGACTCGCTGTACCCTGCTGTCGCTCTGGTTGGAAAGGTTGCCAGGACTGAGGGCTTCGGGTCACCTTCAGCCATCTCCCCGATTTGCCAGCATGCAAATCCTCACGGGGTCTCTTAAGTCTATCCAATATAGCATCTCTATCCAAGTTCCTCTCAACACGTCTGCATACCTCCAGTAGTCCCTCAAATGTTGTGGGCTCCGCATAAACAATCACCTACTGGATGCGAAAACTCAAACCGGTCTGGAACTTCAGCATCTTGGCTTCCTCATTGTCCATAATACAAGACATATACTGACCCAGCTCGTGAAACTTCTCAGAATACTGATCGACTGTCATGGACCCCTGTGTCAGCATCTGGAACTCTGCCATCCTTCTCTGAATAGCGCTGCTTGGAACATAGTGCTTCTTATACTCCTCCACAAACTGCTCCTAGGTCACCGGTGGAGTCAATCTGCGCTTTACTCCATTCCACCATCTCTCAGCTTCCCCTTCCAGACACGGGATCATTATCTCCATTTTCAGATCCGCATGTACCTGTATAAGCCTTATCTGTTCGGTCACGTTTTTGAGCCAAATCTCGGTTTCCTCAGGCCAAGTGATACCCCTGAACATCAGTATCCGGGAGTTCTACATCTCCCTGTAGTAGAACCGTAAGCCTTGCTGCGGTGGTGGTTGCTGTTGCTGTTGCTGCTGAGTTTGCTGAAGTATCTGAGCGATCTGCGCCTGTTGCTGTGCCATCTGTGTGTACTGTTGCGTCATCTGTGTCTGCTGATTAGCTATCAAGGCCATCAGATTGGCCAGCGTATCAGCAATGTTTTGGGGGATAGCCCCTTGCCCATGTTGCTCGTCTCCGTTATGTCCTCCATTCCCTGGGGGTTCACGTCTTGGTGGCATTGTCTGTAGATAGGTTAAAACATGTTATACAAAATTTAAAGTTAAGAGTATCGTAAAGAGATATAAAATTGGAGGGCAAAAATGGTAGCCTATAATGTATACTCACTAACGGCACACACCACCCGAAACCCAATCATAGCTTATGTCTACTTCATTTTATTTAGGTTAAAATCTCATTTGAAAACAGATCGTCACTTATTCTAGGGGTGATTAACTAATCTCACGTTCTCGAGGCGTATCTGAAGCCTGGGCTCTGATACAACCTGTAGCGCCCCACTCCCGAGCCCTAGCCTCGGTAGCAGTGCACCCGCCGTACCACGTCCGTCTCCCATTACTTAATCTACTTATTTTATTTTATTTTACCTTTTTTTTAAAAAAATTGGGTTCAGCCGAACTGGCCAAACCCTTTGCCCTTTTTATTATTATTATTTTTTTCTTATTTAAATTAGGAAATTGGGTTCAACCGAAAAAGGCTAAACCCCTTTTGTTATTATTTTATTATTATTTTTTATTTTGTACAATGCTGCACCAAATCACCCCTTCCAAACAAATCTACACTTTGCCCATGTTTTATTACTTTATTATTATTATTTTTTTCAAATTTGGGTTTGGCGAAATGGCCAACCCCCTTCCATTATCATTATTATTATTCTTTTCCACGCATAATGTCAGCCGAAAGTTTTTCCACCATTTTTTTCCTTTTTTTACATTTAATATACAACTAAAATACGCCGAAACTAATTCACAAAAAATCCAAGAAACATTAATACCCATCAACACAATCCTAAACAATTTAATAGAACAAGAAAAGGGCAAGATTTCGGCCACCCCTAAACAAAACAGCATATATTCATATATATGAAAAAAACTGAAGTATGCAGCACAATTCATTTAAGACAATAATGCCATAAGATCATAATCGAATCAAAATAAAAGAACAAACAATAAAATACATCAAATACCATTTTGAGCATGCAATCTTCATACCATTTTGAGGGAATAAATAGTATGCACCTACCTCAATCCCAGCAAGACTTTTATATACAAAAGATGATGGTGATGATGTGGTTGTGATTTCCACTCCTCTTGAAGCCTTGGATCAAAAGTTTTTTTTCTCTTGACTGCCGAAATTGATAGGGGAAAAAGGGGAGGGGAGGCTGCCGTGTATTTGAGAGAGAGGGGGAGGGGAATTAGGGTTAGTGAGTTTTTATGGAGAGATTTGGTGAGATAAGCTTAATTTATTGATTAGGATAAGATTTAGTTAGTTTAAATATTTTATTATTCTTTTTTTTCCTTTATTTATGCGGATATAACACTGGGTTTCAGGTCTTCCGAAATTTTGAATTTTGGAGAGAACTTAGCCTCAGATGTTCTGTGTATCTCCGAAAAATTTTAGATCAAAATTCAACCTCTAACCCCTTGAAAAATCGCTGGTGGTCAAATCGAGCAAACCTGCCAGAACTGGTAGTCTGTTTTGAAAAATTAATTCCTATTTGTCCTTAACTCTAAACGCTCTAAAAATTTAATGACTAACCCCTTATTAGTTATTTTTAAATGGGTTGAAACAGTTTTGAAAAATTCTTTTGGGAAGTTAGTCAAATACGATCAAAGTCTAAACCTTTGCAAGCCTGAAAATCAGACTGCAATAGTCTCAGAACTTTGGACGTTTGAAATACTTATACTTGTCCAAAAGGGTTGAAACTTACGCCAAACGAACCTTAAGACTTGAGGCCATGACTCTGGAAAGTTTCGTAATTTTTCAAATTTGTTTACTAGTTTTACCAACGTGATTAAAAATAATAAGTAGTGCTGAAACTGAAAGTAAGTGCTGAAAGTAAATAACACCAAGAATTTTATACTGGTTCGATTAAATCAACCTACTCCAGTCTTCGAGGAAACCTTCCTCGGTTATCACTAATCAAAAAACAAAAATAACACCTTACCACATAGGTTGATGGAGTTACACACCAACTCTAACCCTTTACAAACCTTGTAAGTGATTACAACGATCACGAACACCACCACCTAGCGGATGCAAGATTGATCACACCTTGATCAATCTTTTACAACAATAAAGAGTATATGGTGGTATAGATGAAGCCTATGCAAGATATATGAATATGAATACAATAGGCTTTTAGAGAAGAAAGAAAGAAAGTGTAGAAGGAGAGGATGATAACGTCTTTGATTTTGAGAATTGTAAGCCTTGTCTTGTGTTTTTGTTTTCTCTCCTTCTCTTTTTATCACCATATGTGCCGCCCCCTATTGCCTCTTTCTTCTCTTGAAAATTATCTTCTAAGTCCTTGAAGGAGTATATTGCATCATTGTGACATTTCCTTGCTTACATGGCAATTTCTCATTGGATGATCATTAAGCCCTTGCTTACTTGGCACTTCATGATTGGTCTAACCTTGTCACCATTTATTGTGATGTAAAAATCTGAGATTAACTTGAAAAACATGTGCCAAAAAGAATTCAAAAACACTACCAAATAGTCACCATTCAATTCCTTCAATTTTGGGATGCAAATTAAGGACAAATGAATAGTAAATTCGGCCACTATTCGCATGTGCTGAAAATTTTCAGCATGTGTTGCATTTTTGAAATCTTTCCTTGTGTGTTGCCCACTTCAAAGTCACTAAACATGTGTGGCTTATTTTCCACCAATTAAAGCGCCAAATAAGCTTCATCTAGGCTCCAACAAAGCTGAAAATGGTGTGTGAAATTCCTGCACATGTGCTGAATTGTTTTTGCAAACTTTGTAAAATAATGCACAGTAATTATACACATCTGGTATATTCCAATCAGCCCTTCAATGATTTTTCTAGAACACTTTAGAATGTATAGAGTATGTAAAAAGTGTCTAGATACATGCTATATGCCATGTCAATAATGTTCCATGTCTCGTGTACGTAGAAAACCGAATTTTTGACGTTTATCGATTACCCGATTTTTCTTTAACTAAATTCCAACTTTTTGCACATGTTATATATATTATGTTACACATAATATATGTAGCGCCCCGCACCTGACCTCTTCCGGATACGGTGCACCCGCCGTACTTCACTGAGGAGAGTACAAGGCGTCATGCATAACATGTGAACATCCATAACATAAGTCGTGGATTCCCATGCTATCATTCAACATGGTAGTGAAATTTAGGCAGAATTAAAACTTTTCAAGTCAAACATGCATCACTAATTTACTGAGTTCCCAAAAGTAGTAGCACCCCAAATTATAACATAACCGACAATCCAGAGAGTTTAAACATAGTCATAATACAAATCGTCTTGGCAGCACAAAAGTCCTTAGCTTAACTCTCTTCATACTCCTCGCCTATGGATAAGGTACTCTTGGCTCGTCCTCGATCCATTCTATCTTGGCATTCTCCGGCTCTGGGGAAAAATAAAGCGTGAGTGATAAAAATCACCCAGCAAGAATACAATAAACTAGCATGAAATACGTAAAGAATAATAACATGAATGTATTACCCCAAAAACCTCATATAATCATAATTCATACCTGCTCTTGGATCATGTACTTACTTGACGTTTGGCTTAGGCATGTTTTAGGGAATGCTATACCATACCTGATCTTGGGTCCTGAACTTACTTGGCATTCGTCTTAAGCATGTTATTAGGAAATGCTTTACCAACAATAACTTATAACCATTAGTTGTGACATGCAACATATGTTCATGATCGTGAATTATGCAAGATGCAATGCATGATGTCATGTCGTGTCATGTCATGTCAAAACATCATTTTGGTCCCATAAAGTAACATGTCGTAAAAACAGAGTGTCAGATCAATTAACCCCGGATCTGAGCGGGTCCAGAACAGATATCAGACCAATTAACCCCGGGACTGAACGGGTCCAGAACAGATATCAGACCAATTAACCCCGGGCCTGAACGGGTCCAGAACAGATATCAGATCAATTAACCCCGGATCTGAGCGGGTCCAGAACATATCATATCATCAGACCAATTAACCCCGGGACTGGAGTCGGGTTAGTCGCATGCTTGGCCGGCAAAGGAATCATGAAGCTTTCTTTAAAAACATGGGACCGTAAAAACTTTTCATGCATAACGAAAAGATAGTCGCTCGTAAAACTTGCTTGCATCATAAAATCCATGAAAATCAGTTTCGTGATCATGCATGATACATGCCGTGATATAAAATGCAAGCCATGACATGAATAATGGTATGCATTCCTTATAACATATCAACATACATGAATTTGGAAGCTAAGTATTTCCAAGACTTTTGCTTCACATTCATAGGGCGGTTGAGCTAACCAATTAGGTCTATTTCTATAATTCTTTTGTCGCAAATACGTTTGGTGGAATCTTAGATACGTGTCATAAAATTTCAGATTATTTCAATAACCGTAAAGGGACTTATTTACTTACTTTCCGAACTGGGTTAGGTGCTGAAACTGAACTGACAGATTTTACTAAAAATTCAATTGCGGTGAATCCGTAATTCGTTTTCCAGACATTCCAACTTGCCCAAGTCATCAATATATGGAACTAGTATCCTACCGAAATTTAGCCCATTTGCATGTCTCTAAGTCCCTTTTCTGAGGCTAGAAAATCGTTACTAATTTCAGGTTGGCTCCAGTAATTTTTGTTGAGCAGTTTCACCAAATAATTCATTAAAAATAATCCATAATTTATTTTACAAAGATTCCAGTTGGCGTGTCTACTACACTCATAGGATTATTAACATGCCAAAAATCAGATTTATTGGTCATCTACAAGGTCCCTTTTTAAGTCACTGAAAAGAGGTCACCATTCTGCTCAGTTCCCGTTTTTCAGGTCTGACCAGTCTTACTAAATATTTTATTAAACATTAACCATAGCTTATTTTACCACAATTCCAGCTGAAATCTCCACTACACTCATGGGGCTAGGTTTGTGCCAAAAATCAGATCTATTGAAGGTTCACAAGGTCCTCATTTAATACGTTGAAGTCAATGGTAAATTCTGCCAAGCTCCAGAATTTGTTACTGGAGTAGTTTTACCACGTAATTTCTTAAAAATAATCCTTAGTTTATTTTGACGAAATTCCACCTCTCACTTGTGCTAAATTCATAAGGCTAACTTTGTACCAAACATTATCTTCATTGAAGGTCTGTAAGGTCAGTTATTAAACCATCTAAAACGTCACTCTATTCTGTCCAGGTCCAGAATTCCCAGCCTGAGCAGTTTCACCAAAACATTTATTAAAAATAATCCATGACCTATTTTACCACAATTCCAACTCTCACATTTGCTAAACACATAGGACTAACATCATACCGAAAACCAATTTGATAGCACGTTAGTAAGGTTCAGTTTAGGGTCACACATCTCACTGTCCAATTTTGTCCAGCTCCAGTGGTTTGACATTTTACCCTCTTTTCATGTCAAGTGACCCCTAATTATCTTGTGCTTATGAAATAACTTATTAGTCATCACATACACCTTTTTCCTTTGAATGTCCAGATTTCATTCCTCATTTTGAGTCCTCTTTGCACCATGTCAAAACAGTGGGTAGTTTGTTCACAACCACTAGCATGCTTGTTTACAAAGATGTTCTTTCTTGGATTCAATTCTCCTTCATCTTCATCCTTTAGGCCGAAATTTAGGTGATACCAAGAACATATTCACAACACTTATTTAAGCATGCAACACATTCAAGTACCATGTTATTCCAATCTTACCCAAACAACCTCGTAAAATTCACATTTAACACATGCATGCTTTCTTAGGTCTTCACAAGTTTCATCCAAGAGTTATTCTTGCCTAGACTTACTTAGGTGGACCTTAATTCATCTTAAGACAGCCCCATTTCACTTTGCATGTAAGAAAAGATTGCATCTTTGAAGGAATTAGTCACATGCAAGATAATGTTCTTAAGAAATCACTAAGGTACAAACTTGAACTTAGTGTTTCCTTCTAAAATTCACATCTTAGGAACGTCTAGCCATTCAAGTCACTAATTCTTCAAATAAATCATGAGAGTCTAGTGTATAATTGCCTCTTCAAGCTAAAGTTCTTGTCTTAGCTTGGTTATGAAGTGAGTTGAGTTGGAATCCTCCTCCTTTTCCACTCTTGGCTACACGGTTTTGATGGAGAGGAAAAAGGAGAGTTAGTCTTCATTCAATAGTGAAAATAGAGTTCCAATTGAGGTTAGAACATCTTACCAAATTAGGCTTGGAGTGGAGCTTCAAGTGTAGCAAGATAGCACCACCTAAGAGAGTTGAAATCTTCCACCTACTTGGACAAGGAGGCCACAGTTTTTTGGGGTGGAGGGGGTGGTTCAAGTGAGCTTCATTTTCCCCAAATAAGAATTCACTTAAGGAATTTGGAATCAAGACTTACCTAGAGACCTTCTTGAGTCTTGAATATGAGCTTGATTGAGAACTCCTACCTTCAAGGAGTGGTGTGGCCGAAAGTTGGAGTGTGAAGGGAGGGAAAATTTCTTAAGTGTTGGCTTGCTTGAGAGGGGATTCAAGGTGAGATTGAAGGGAGCTTCTAGGAACAATTAAAATAGAACATGTTGGGGGAAAAGGGAGAGGGGGCCTGCGGTTCTAGGGTCAAAGAGGGGGAAGGGGAAACACAAGATGAGAATTGACCACTTTTCCCTCATTCAAGCTTGATTCCCTCTTATTTTATTACTTGTTGTTGCATGCTTGTCTCCCATGCTTGCTTTTGTTTCTTTATTTTATTATTTTAAATGCATGCTTGTCTTGTATTTTAGATATTTGATTAATCTAAATATTATGGGAACTAATTGTGGAGGATTCTAGATTACTTGAGAGGCTTGGCCGAAAATTGGGGGGTCTTTGGGGGTATTTTGGTCATTTCATAATTAACATGTCCCACATTTATATAATTTATGCTACTATCTATTTTATCTAATATGATTTTAATCTTGCTTTGTGAGGATCAATTATGTTTGTATTCTTACAAGAATGAGTTTACTTCAAGGGTGATCAATGGCCTTTGGCCGAATTCACAAGGTGTGTCACACACCTTGTGACGTTCGCTTGTATAACTATTTAGTGTCTGTCCTAAATGAACTTAAAGAATTTAAATAAAGAAGCACTAATTTGACTTAAGTAATATGCATGTAAAGGGATCATCGCTTTTATTTCGTCACTTAATCATAGTTTCAAGTACATGGTCGTTGGGGTACAACATCCTCCCCCCCTTATTATAAGTTTCGTCCTCGAAACTTCCGAACTAGTCAAAAAGATGCGGATACCTACTCCTCATATCTTCCTCAGTTTCCCATGTTGGTTCTGCCTCCGAATGATGCCTCCATTGTACCTTTACCATGGGTATGGATCTCTTTCTTAAGGCCTTCTCCTTCCGATCAACGATCTTTATAGGCTCTTCCTCATAAGATACATCCTCATCAACTTTCAACTGTTGATCTTCAAGGATGTGGCTGGGGTCATATACATATCGGCGAAGTTGGGAAACATGGAATACATCATGTAACTGGGAGAGAGATGGTGGCAACGCCAAACGGTACGCAACTTCGCCCACTCTCTAAAGTATCTCATATGGTCCAACGAATCTTGGGCTTAGCTTTCCTTTGATGCCAAATCTTTTAACACCCTTAGTCGGAGAAACCTTTAGAAAAACTTTCTCTCCTTCTTGGAACTCCAAAGGCCTCCTTCTTTCGTCTGCCCATATCTTCGTTCTATCTTGTGCCGCTCTTAGCCTTTGCTGGACAAGCTTCACCTTTTTCTCGTGTTTGCTCAACAATGTCGGGTCCCGCATAGACCTTATCTCCAATCTCATCCCAATAGAGTGGGGATCAACATTTTCGTCCATACAACGCTTGATATGGTGCCATCCCGATAGACCTGTGGAAGCTATTATTATAAGAGAACTCAACGAGCTTAAGGCTTCTATCCCAGCTTCCTCCAAAATCAAGGATGCAAGCGTGGAGCATATCCTCAAGGGTTTGGATTGTTCTTTCCGATTGTCCATCTGTTTGAGTATGAAATGCGGAACTCATTCTAATCTCTGTGCCCATTGCCTTTTGAAAGGCTGTCCAAAACCTCGAAGTGAAACGGGGATCACGGTCGCATACGATACTTATGGGAACCCCATGCAAGCAAACGATATGGTCAAGGTACATAGAGGCTAACTTCTCCATAGATGCCTTAATCGTCATAGCCAAAAAGTGTGCAGACTTAGTCAAACGATCCACAACGACCCATATAGCATCATTCCCAGACTTAGTCTTGGGTAAGCCGGTTACAAAGTCCATGGTGATGTGATCCCATTTCCATTCCGGCACCTCTAAGGGTTGCAATAATCCAGCGGGTCTTTGGTGCTCGGCTTTTACTCTTTGACAAATTAGACATCGTTCGACAAATTCTGATATTTGATTCTTCATACCGGTCCACCAAAACTTTTGCTTGAGATGTTGGTACATGTTATTAGCTCCAGGGTGTATGGACAATCGAGAATTATGAGCTTCCATCAAAACTTCATCTTTAAGTTCTTTGCCTTCGGGGACACACAACCGTCCTTGATACCACAAACTGCCATCGCTGCGAACTTCAAAGTCGTCTCGTGGTTTGTCTTTCATCCTTTCTTTGATTTTCCTCAATGCTTCATCATTCCCTTGAGCCTCTTTGATCTTATCAATCAATGAAGGAACAAGAACTAGCTTGGCGAGAACCTCATCGACTGAGTCAACTTCTTCTAAACCGAACTCTTCCATGTCTCGCTGGAGAGGTGGTTGCCGTGGGCGACTTGCTTTCCGACTTAATGCATCAGCAACCTTGTTAGCTTTTCCCGGATGATACTGAATGGAAAGGTCGTAATCCTTTATTAACTCCAGCCATCTGCGCTGCCGCATATTAAGCTCCTTCTGGGTAAAGAGGTACTTTAGGCTGTTGTGATCTGTATAAATTTCACCGTTCGCCATACAAGTAATGCCTCCATATCTTTAATGCAAAAACCACTGCAGCAAGTTCAAGATCGTGGACAGGATAGTTTTGCTCAAATGGCTTCAACTGTCGGGATGCATAAGCTATCACTTTGTCATTCTGCATAAGAACACATCCGAGACCATTCTTCGAAGCATCACTATATACTACATACTTCTCACCAGGAGTGGGTTGAGCTAGGATAGGTGCGGACGTCGACTTTGCTTTTAGCTCCGAGAAACTCCTTTCACAGTCGGCACTCCACTCGAACTTGGTTTTCTTTGGGGTCAATCTGGTGAGAGGAACAGCTATCCTCGAGAATCCTTCAACAAACTTTCTGTAATATCCGGCCAGTCCGAGAAAACTTCTTACTTCAGTAACATTCGTTGGCCTGGGCCATTCTGTGATAGCTTCAATCTTCTTGGGATCTACTGAAATCCCATCTTCTGAAATCACATGACCAAGGAAGGATACACTTCGCAGCCAAAACTCGCATTTACTGAACTTGGCATATAACTGTCTTGCTCTTAGAATGTTTAAGACTGTCCTCAAATGGGCTGCGTGGGTCTCTTCGTCAGGTGAATATATCAAGATATCATCTATGAAGACCACCACGAATTTATCCCATGTTCTTGGAAGATTCGATTCATGAGATCCATAAAGGCGGCAGGGGCATTGGTCAAACCAAAAGGCATGACTAGGAACTCATAGTGTCCATATCGGGTCCTGAAAGCAGTCTTAGGGACATCATCCGCCTTTATCTTTAACTGGAAGTACCCAGATCGTAGGTCTATCTTACTAAAAATTCGAGATCCCTGCATTAAGATACTTTAGATAGGGTTTTTGGAAAAGATTTAAATCTTATTCAAGTAAAACTTATGATTTACTTACCCTGAGCTGGTCGAATAAGTCGTCAATCCGGGGCAACGGGTACTTGTTCTTTATGGTAATTTTGTTGAGCTCCCGGTAATCGATGCATAGGCGCATACTTCCATCTTTCTTTTTCACGAATAGCACCGGAGCACCCCATGGTGAAACACTGGGGCGAATAAGCTTCTTCTCTAACAGTTCGTGTAACTGTTCCTGTAATTCCTTTAGTTCAGCAGGTGCCATACGATAAGGGGCTTTTGATATGGGTTCCGCTCCTGGTACAAGGTTGATTTCGAAAGCGATCTCCTGATCAGGAGGTAGTCCAGGCAAATCATCGGGAAATACATCAGGGTACTCTTTAACAATTGGAACTTGTGCAAGGGTAGGGCCTTCTTGCTCAGCACTTAGAACATAAACCAAGAATCCTTCATGACCCTTCCTTAATGCTTGGCTGGCACGAGTTGCGTTAACAAAGACTTTCTTAGCTGGTTTCTTTAATTTGGTTCCTCCTTGGAACGACATCTCTTCTCGAGCTGGGTCCTTAATGATGACCTGCCTGCTTCGGCAGTCAATGTGAGCATGATTCTTTGAGAGCCAATCCATTCCAAGTATGACATCAAAATCACTCATAGGTATGGGAATCAAATTGGCCTCAAACGTCTGGTCATTAACCTCGAGCGCACAATTTCTGAATATGTGAGGGGAAACAAGCACCTGATCGCCAACTGCTTGTACTCTATAAGGTGAATTTAATCGGACTAGATCATGATCGATATTCTTAGCAAACTTCCGGGAGATAAATGAGTGGCTAGCGCCACTGTCGAACAACACGTTTGCAGGTATGCTACACACTAATATAGTTCCTGAACCATGCACATTTTACTAAGCAATGTGATAGACATGCATAAGTGAAATGTATTGAAGGCATAAAACTTTAAATCTTACCAGTCACTACATTAGCAGTCTCCTCGACATCCGCATCCGTCATAGCGTGCACTCTTGCATTTGTACGGGGCCGCTGGTTCTTTTGTTGTTGCTGCGGCTGCGCTCCTTTTTCTGGACAATCTTTAATCATGTGGCCATCTTTTCCGCATCCAAAGCATTTTCCTGTTTTCCACCTGCACTCACCCACATGCCTCTTCTGGCAGTGAGAGCAAACCGATATTGCTGGCTGTTGAGAGGAAGTCTGATTCTTTTGCTGATTATTTTGGTTTTGCTTGCGGTGTTGATTCTGTCCTTGACGAACTGATCCTCTGAAATTCTTCTTTGCCACTTTCTTATATTTCTCATTACCGGTCCCTTGTCTTTCTCGTTTCTGGCCCACGTCATCTCTTCGGACAATATCCCTCTCTATGCGGTAACATGCATCTAGAAGTGCTCCAAAATTGGTAGGATTTGCATTTACCAACCACGTCCTAATCCTCGGATTTAGGCCTCTTTCAAACTTTAGCATTTTCGTCTCTTCGTCATTCATCGTAACAGGCTGGAACCTCCCAAGTGCAATGAACTTGTTGGCGTACTCCGCTACCGTCATGCCCGGCTCTTGTTTCAAAGATTCAAATTCATGTCTCTTTTGTAATTTGACAAATGGGGGAATATAGAACTTACGGAATTCTTGTAGAAATCTCTCCCAGGCAATCGGTCTAGGAAAAGGCTGTAGATTTGTCTTCCACCATTGATTGGCCTCACTGATCAGGAAAGGTCGGATGGCCTGAGCTTTCATCTCCTCTGGGGCTTGAATTAGCTCAAAACAGTTTTCAACCTCATCTAGCCATTTTTCTGCGATATCGGGGTCTGGCCTTCCTTCAAACGGGGGTACGTTAGCCCTCTTGAGCTTCTCAAAATAGTATTGGGCGTCCCTTACTGGCTGATGTGGAGCATTCTGATGAATTAAGCCTTGCCCTATCTGAGTAACCACTTGGCAAAAAGCCTGAAAAGCATTCATGTCTGGAATGACCGGAGGAACAGGTGCCTGTGGAGCTGGTGGTGGCGGCGGGACCTCTGCTGGTGGCGGTGGAATGGGCTCCTGAGCAGCTGGTTGTGCTCTCGGAGGTTTGCCACGGGGTCTCACCATCTGCACTTATGGGTTTAGCATCTATTTAGAATATCGGAATTAAAATCAATCGAATTTGACTAAGGACCAAAATCGAAAACTCTTAAGTAAGGAAGATAAAAAAGGCACGTCTTATGTCATAGACTTAGCTTTCATAGTTTAGGATTAGTTATTAAATTACATCCTAAACCCGGTCTAAGTGGTCCTAGTCTAAGGTCATCACTCATCTAAGATCATGACTTAGGTCTAAGATCAAACTTAGATTGCTAAGATCATAACTTAGTCCTACGTTCTGCCCGAAATCTAGAGCCTGGGCTCTGATACCACCTGTAGCGCCCCGCACCCAACCTCGTCCGGATACGGTGCACCCGCCGTACTTCACTGAGGAGAGTACAAGGCGTCATGCATAACATGTGAACATCCATAACATAAGTCGTGGATTCCCATGCTATCATTCAGCATGGCAGTGAAATTTAGGCAGAATTAAAACTTTTCAAGTCAAACATGCATCACTAATTTACTGAGTCCCCAAAAGTAGTAGCACCCCAAATTATAACATAACCGACAATCCAGAGAGTTTAAACATAGTCATAATACAAATCGTCTTGGCAGCACAAAAGTCCTTAGCTTAACTCTCTTCATACTCCTCGACTATGGATAAGGTACTCTTGGCTCGTCCTCGATCCATTCTATCTTGGCATTCTCCAGCTCTAGGGAAAAATAAAGTGTGAGTGATAAAAATCACCCAGCAAGAATACAATAAACTAGCATGAAATACGTAAAGAATCATAACATGAATGTATTACCCCAAAAACCTCATATAATCATAATTCATACCTGCTCTTGGATCATGTACTTACTTGATGTTTGGCTTATGCATTTTTTAGGGAATGCTATACCATACCTGATCTTGGGTCCTGAACTTACTTGGCATTCGTCTTAAGCATGTTATTAGGAAATGCTTTACCAACAATAACTTATAACCATTAGTTGTGACATGCAACATATGTTCATGATCGTGAATTATGCAAGATGCAATGCATGATGTCATGTCGTGTCATGTCATGTCAAAACATCATTTTGGTCCCATAAAGTAACATGTCGTAAAAACAGAGTGTCAGATCAATTAACCCCGGATCTGAGCGGGTCCAGAACAGATATCAGACCAATTAACCCCGGGCCTGAACGGGTCCAGAACAGATATCAGACCAATTAACCCCGGGCCTGAACGGGTCCAGAACAGATATCAGATCAATTAACCCCGGATCTGAGCGGGTCCATAACATATCATATCATCAGACCAATTAACCCCGGGTCTGGAGTCGGGTTAGTCGCATGCTTGGCCGGCAAAGGAATCATGAAGCTTTCTTTAAAAACATGGGACCGTAAAAACTTTTCATGCATAACGAAAAGATAGTCCCTCGTAAAACTTGCTTGCATCATAAAATCCATGAAAATCAGTTTCGTGATCATGCATGATACATGCCGTGATATAAAATGCAAGCCATGACATGAATAATGGTATGCATTCCTTATAACATATCAACATACATGAATTTGGAAGCTAAGTATTTCCAAGACTTTTGCTTCACATTCATAGGGCGGTTGAGCTAACCAATTAGGTCTATTTCCATAATTCTTTTGTCGCAAATACGTTTGGTGGAATCTTAGATACGTGTCATAAAATTTCAGATTATTTCAATAACCGTAAAGGGACTTATTTACTTACTTTCCGAACTGGGTTAGGTGCTGAAACTGAACTGACAGATTTTACTAAAATTCAATTGCGGTGAATCCGTAATTCGTTTTCCAGAAATTCCAACTTGCCCAAGTCATCAATATATGGAACTAGTATCCTACCTAAATTTAGCCCATTTGCATGTCTCTAAGTCCCTTTTCTGAGGCTAGAAAATCGTTACTAATTTCAGGTTGGCTCCAGTAATTTTTGTTGAGCAGTTTCACCAAATAATTCATTAAAAATAATCCATAACTTATTTTACAAAGATTCCACTTGGCGTGTCTACTACACTCATAGGATTATTAACATGCCCAAAAATCAGATTTATTGGTCATCTACAAGGTCCCTTTTTAAGTCAGTGAAAAGAGGTCACCATTCTGCTCAGTTCCTGTTTTTCAGGTCTGACCAGTCTTACTAAATATTTTATTAAACATTAATCATAGCTTATTTTACCACAATTCCAGCTGGAATCTCCACTACACTCATGGGGCTAGGTTTGTGCCAAAATCAGATCTATTGAAGGTTCACAAGGTCCTCATTTAATACGTTGAAGTCAATGGTAAATTCTACTAAGCTCCAGAATTTGTTACTGGAGTAGTTTTACCACGTAATTTCTTAAAAATAATCCTTAGCTTATTTTGACAAAATTCCACCTCTAACTTGTGCTACATTCATAAGGCTAACTTTGTACTAACAATTAGCTTCATTGAAGGTCTGTAAGGTCAGTTATTAAACCATCTAAAACGTCACTCTATTCTGTCCAGTTCCAGAATTCCCAGCCTGAGCAGTTTCACCAAAACATTTATTAAAAATAATCCATGACCTATTTACCACAATTCCAACTCTCACATTTGCTAAACACATATGACTAACATCATACCGAAAACCAATTTGATAGCACGTTAGTAAGGTTCAGTTTAGGGTCACACATCTCACTGTCCAATTTTGTCCAGCTCCAGTGGTTTGACATTTTACCCTCTTTTCATGTCAAGTGACCCCTAATTATCTTGTGCTTATGAAATAACTTATTAGTCATCACATACACCTTTTTCCTTTGAATGTCCAGATTTCATTCCTCATTTTGAGTCCTCTTTGCACCATGTCAAAACAGTGGGTAGTTTGTTCACAACCACTAGCATGCTTGTTACTAAAAATTCAATTGCGTTGAATCCGTAATTCGTTTTCCAGAAATTCCAACTTGCCCAAGTCATCAATATATGGAACTAGTATCCTACCGAAATTTAGCCCATTTGCATGTCTCTAAGTCCCTTTTCTGAGGCTAGAAAGTCGTTACGAATTTCAGGTTGGCTCCAGTAATTTTTGTTGAGCAGTTTCACCAAATAATTCATTAACAATAATGCATAACTTATTTTACCAAAATTCTAGTTGGCGTGTCTACTACACTCATAGGATTATTATCATGCCAAAAATCAGCTTTATTGGTCATCTACAAGGTCCCTTTTTAAGTCAGTGAAAAGAGGTCACCATTCTGCTCAGTTCCCCGTTTTTCAGGTCTGACCAGTCTTACTAAATATTTTATTAAAAATTAACCATAGCTCATTTTACCAAAATTCTAGCTGAAATCTCCACTACACTCATGGGGCTAGGTTTGTGCCAAAAATCAGATCTATTGAAGGTTCACAAGGTCCTCATTTAACACGTTGAAGTCAATGGTAAATTCTGCCAAGCTCCAGAATTTGTTACTGGAGTAGTTTTTACCACGTAATTTCTTAAAAATAATCCTTAGTTTATTTTGACGAAATTCCACCTCTCACTTGTGCTAAATTCATAAGGCTAACTTTGTACCAAACATTATCTTCATTGAAGGTCTGTAAGGTCAGTTATTAAACCATCTAAAACGTCACTCTATTCTGTCCAGGTCCAGAATTCCCAGCCTGAGCAGTTTCACCAAAACATTTATTAAAAATAATCCATGACCTATTTTACCACAATTCCAACTCTCACATTTGCTAAACACATAGGACTAACATCATACCGAAAACCAATTTGATAGCACGTTAGTAAGGTTCAGTTTAGGGTCACACATCTCACTGTCCAATTTTGTCCAGCTCCAGTGGTTTGACATTTTACCCTCTTTTCATGTCAAGTGACCCCTAATTATCTTGTGCTTATGAAATAACTTATTAGTCATCACATACACCTTTTTACTTTGAATGTCCAGATTTCATTCCTCATTTTGAGTCCTCTTTGCACCATGTCAAAACAGTGGGTAGTTTGTTCACAACCACTAGCATGCTTGTTTACAAAGATGTTCTTTCTTGGATTCAATTCTCCTTCATCTTCATCCTTTAGGCCGAAATTTAGGTGATACCAAGAACATATTCACAACACTTATTTAAGCATGCAACACATTCAAGTACCATGTTATTCTAATCTTACCTAAACAACCTCGTAAAATTCACATTTAACACATGCATGCTTTCTTAGCTCTTCACAAGTTTCATCCAAGAGTTATTCTAGCCTAGACTTACTTAGGTGGACCTTAATTCATCTTAAGACAGCCCCATTTCACTTTGCATGTAAGAAAAGATTGCATCTTAGAAGGAATTAGTCACATGCAAGATAATGTTCTTAAGAAATCACTAAGATACAAACTTGAACTTAGTGTTTCCTTCTAAAATTCACATCTTAGGAACATCTAGCCATTCAAGTCACTAATTCTTCAAATAAATCATGAGAGTCTAGTGTATACTTGCCTTTTCAAGCTAAAGTTCTTGTCTTAGCTTGGTTATGAAGTGAGTTGAGTTGGAATCCTCCTCCTTTTCCACTCTTGACTACACGGTTTTGATGGAGAGGAAAAAGGAGAGTTAGTCTTCATTCAATAGTGAAAATAGAGTTTCAATTGAGGTTAGAACATCTTACCAAATTAGGCTTGGAGTGGAGCTTCAAGTGTAGCAAGATAGCACCACCTAAGAGAGTTGAAATCTTCCACCTACTTGGACAAGGAGGCCACGGTTTTTTGGGGTGGTTCAAGTGAGCTTCATTCTTCCCCAAATAAGAATTCACTTAAGGAATTTGGAATCAAGACTTACCTAGAGACCTTCTTGAGTCTTGAATATGAGCTTGATTGAGAACTCCTACCTTCAAGGAGTGGTGTGGCCGAAAGTTGGAGTGTGAAGGGAGGGAAAATTTCTTAAGTGTTGGCTTGCTTGAGAGGGGATTCAAGGTGAGATTGAAGGGAGCTTCTAGGAACAATTAAAATAGAACATGTTGGGGGAAAAGGGAGAGGGGGCCTGCGGTTCTAGGGTCAAAGAGGGGGAAGGGGAAACACAAGATGAGAATTGACCACTTTTCCCTCATTCAAGCTTGATTCCCTCTTATTTTATTACTTGTTGTTGTATGCTTGTCTCCCATGCTTGCTTTTGTTTCTTTATTTTATTATTTTAAATGCATGCTTGTCTTGTATTTTAGATATTTGATTAATCTAAATATTATGGGAACTAATTGTGGAGGATTCTATATTACTTGAGAGGCTTGGCCAAAAATTGGGGGGTCTTTGGAGGTATTTTGGTCATTTCATAATTAACATGTCCTACATTTATATAATTTATGCTACTATCTATTTTATCTAATATGATTTTAATCTTTCTTTGTGAGGATCAATTATGTTTGTATTCTTACAAGAACGAGTTTACTTCAAGGGTGATCAATGGCCTTTGGCCGAATTCACAAGGTGTGTCACACACCTTGTGACGTTTGCTTGTATGAGTATTTAGTGTCTGTCCTAAATGAACTTAAAAAATTTAAATAAAGAAGCGCTAATTTGACTTAAGTAATATGCATGTGAAGGGATCATCGCTTTTATTTCGTCACTTAATCATAGTTTCAAGTACATGGTCATTGGGGTACAACAATATACATAAATTAAACTTTAATATTCATCTCACAAGGCTGATTAAAGTGGCGCCTAAGCATGTGAAAAAATTGAAATTGGAATCTCCATAATTTGGCCTTAATTGAGGGTGATTTGTGTGTGCCAACATGGAATAATTTTATGGATGCACATACCATTTAAGCCACAAAATTCGTTTCCATTTTTGAAGTGTAGGGGCTAGCCATCTATTTATGGCAAGTACGTGACACATTGGCGAAGTTTCGGTATTCGCCCGATACGATAATTTTTGGTTTAGAACCTTTTAACGTGTCGTATTAAATTTGTCATCACCATGACTTATATCATATGATATAAGACCTGAATATACTCATAAATATGAGTTAAGTATAGTGGTGTGACGTTAACTGTTGTACCCTGCTAACATAACAACTAAGGTAAGAAGAGAAGCACGACAGGATAAGGAGACCTCGAAAGGAAGACATCACAGGCTTATCTATTTATATAGAATGTAAGGCAATCAGCATACCCCAAGTGCAAAACATGAAGCAAGAGGGTGGATTGAAACTACATAAGGGTGTAGGTGAGAGTCTGAGAATGGAGAAATAAGGGAAGAAGTATTTTAGGCAACCTTAATGAGAAGTCGGATTATGTAACATGCCCAAACATATATGGTATGGGCATACATCTAGAAATATGTATACACCATAAAATGAGCCTAAATACGAAGTTAGGAGCCCCCTTCATCTTATATGGCCGATGAGTAACGTTTGGAGGTAAGATCAGCAGAACTTTGATACAAACCCTTAAAGTGCAGTAAATGTAATTTGACAGAGAATAAGTAGCATCACACGTGGTGTAAGTATTACAACACGGTGAAACTTGCACCTTAGGGGCCATATAGAAAAACATGCAACCTTAAGAATTTCCTGATACTTAGTGAATTTCAGAAACATAAGCTTACATCTATGTTCGGTATTAAGACTGCAATGATAAAGTCCAGGTCATGGGCAGATTAGGAATAGTGCGTGAGTATGCATACTGGTGTATGTGTATACACATATACGACTCAAGGCATATATGAACAGCGATAGAATAATTTTCAAAGAAGTATATTATATGTGTGTATACGCGTACACTTAGTAATATAGGAAATAGAGAATATTTTGAGGATTATGACTTATTTAAAAAAAAGAAGAAAAAGAAATATATATATATATATATATATATATATATATATATATAATTATGCACATATATATATGTATACGAAATAATATATATATAGCCACACGTCTATAGATAAGAAGGAATTAGATGGAATATACTTAGGAGTGTGTATATATATATATATATATATATATATATATATATATATATCGGTTATACATACAAAAAGGGTACAACCTAGAGGATTTATGGAAGAGTGATTGAATAGATAAGATAGGGACTAAATACATAAAGATGCATCATTGAGGAAAACACATACATGGAATGTATGTGTGCATGTTCGGCCATAGGGCTTTAGGAGTAAGTGACTCCAACCAACAATTTATTAGGAAGTTGAAGTAGAAATTATGGTTGGAGGTAAAAAGTTTATTTTCTTTTATTAGAAAAGGTCCTTCCCTCTCCCCCATGAGCAGCCGCCGGCTGCCTTTTTCCAAGAGAAGAATAACACCCTTCCCATTAATCTAAGCCTCCTTAACTCCCTCACCAACAAGTCTCCTTCAAGAAGTAAATTTCAACTTTTCCCCTCCTTTCAAAAGAAATGGGTTGAAGCAAGAGGAGGCTAAGAATCCTTTCATCTCAAGCTTGTCTAGGTAAGGTCACTCTCCATAAATTTTAATAAGATACGTCTTAGAGGATTGAAGTTCACAAAGTTCTCTTTTCTTTGATAAAAACCGTGACCCTCACAGCACTAGGAGGAGACCGTAAGGTGATAGAAGAAGGAGAGCGTCTTAGCAAAAGAGGATCATTCTCAAACCCTTCAAGATGCAAATGGTAAAAACCCTTCATCCTTCCTATAAGATATATTACATAATTAAAGGAATGGTTAATGAAAGCCTTATGCCGTGTGTGGTAGGAAAAGAGAGGGGAAAGTGCTTCTTGTGTCAACCAACCCGAGCAAAATCCAAGGGCTTCAAAGGCAAGTACATTATACTCTTTATGGTTTGGATGCGAAAGTGTGTGCATGAATGGCTAGATGTACTTAAGGTCTAATCTTAGTTGTGAAATAGTAAGTTGAATGCCAAAACTTTCGGCCTAAGCCATATTGGGTGTGTAGGAATGAGATTTTGTTCCAAAAATGTGTTCTTTGTGGATTAAATGCATTATTATGTGCTAATCTAGGATGGATGTGTTAAAGATTCTCTCTTTCCATGATGAGGGGCTCACGGTGGAAGGGTGAAAGGAGACATGTGTGATTTTACATGAAAAATGTCAACTAAGTGAAGAAGGGGAGACAAGCTTTGTTCTTGTTGTGTTAAGTATTAATGTGCTCTTGGTTATATCATTTTCTTGCATGCACTGAAGAATGAAGCCGTTGGTGAAGGGTGCGTGTGTTCGTCCCAAAATCGTGCTAATTGTTGGTGACAAAAATGTAAGCCAAGGACACTTAAGAAGAATATATGATCACTAGAAACTTTACTGGAGATGGACCGAAATTTGGACTGTATTGTAAGACTAGAAAAGGGACCTTAAGAACCTTCAAATCCATTGATTTTTGGTATGCTATTCGTTTTATGTGTATGTTAGATGTGAGAGTTGGAATCTCATTAAAAGGAGCCACGGTTTATTTTTAATGAATTTACTACTGAGATTTGTCCTGCTGAAAATGTTGTACTGGACAGAATTTAAGTAACGTGTTTGGTAGCCTAGAAACGGACCTTAGGGGTACACGAATCCACTAATTTTCGGTATGATACTAACCCCATGAATAAAGCAAAGGTGGCAGTTGGAATTTTGTCAAAATAAGTTGTGGTTTATTTTTAGTTAATTTTCTAGTAAAACGGGTCAAACTGAAATGTGCTAGATGGACAGAATTTGTGTAGCAAGTTGCACGATCTGGAACGGGGTCTTAGAAAATTGTATTTGGGCTAAATTTTGACAGGATGCTAGCTCAATGAGTTTATTAGGATGGAGAGTTGGAATTTCTGGAAAAAGATTAAAGGATTGGTCACAATAAATTTTATAACAGAACTTGGTCATTCCAGAATTCAGGTTACACCGCTTCATGAAAAAGAGCAAACGAATCCCTTATCGACCTCGTAATTCCATAACACTTGCATGGCAATCACTTACGACATTTACGGAGGAGTACATGTGAACCAATTGGTCTAAAATGTGCATTTTGATAGGAAATTCATAAGGAGAAGTAGACGCCACTAAGCTAGAAATTTCCAGCATGACGACGAAACGTGTCTATCCGTTTATGTCATGCATTATGCCGTAGTTTGCACATTACATGTCATGCATCGCATCATCGTCACGTACATAATTTACAGCATGCCTTTTATGTGAAATAAAGATGAAAAGCGTTTTCAAAAGATGATTTTGTTTTGCAAATAATGATTCCCCACCGGTACCGTGTGTGAGTATGAACTTGGCCAGGAAGATCCCGCTCATATCCGGGTTAAGTGATCTGACAGTATGACCGTGCAGGCCCAGCGATAATAGGCCTCATGCTGATGATGATGATGATGACCGTGCGGGTCTGGAAAGAATAGACCCGGCAAGTACGATGATGTTACCGTTCCGAATCCGGGAATAATAGATTCGAAGGGGAGAAGTTACCGCCTCAGATCTGGGAAGATAGATCTGAACACTCTATTGTTTTACGACGATGACGATTTTAAAGAAAAGCATGAAAGATCATATTTCCATTTTCATCTCGATGCATCACACGTACATATGCATACATATTACATTCATGTAGCGATACATGAAATTTAAGTTGGGATGACCCCTATCGAATATTGGACGGAGGACAGGTATGCTTCTAAACCAAATTTTTTTGGGGTTCGGTTCTTGTTCACACTTTCCATTTAACCCATGATTATTATAGTATACTTGCTGGTGACATTGTCACTCACCTTATTTTTCCTTCCAGAGGTGGCAGGAGACAAAGTAGAGTGGATCGATGACGAACCTAGGGTTCCCTACCCGTGAGTGCAATGAAGGACGACCAAATCTAGGAGACCGAACTTTCCAACCTTAAGGGATGACTGAGTTATGTAATTGAGATGAAAAAAAAATTGGCTTTTGTCACTTTCTGATACATTTGATGTGGGTTTGTAAACTTGAAATGGTTGTGATGATGTTTTTAATTTGAAGTTTTAAATTCTGCCACGGTTTCGCTTACTTATGTGCGCGTAAGCACAAAAATCCATGCAATTCTATCATGGATCACGACGCGTATGGATGACGCCTAGTACTCTCCTTAGTGAAGTACGGCGGGTGCACTGACTTCAGTGGGGCCGGGGGTGCGGGGCGCCACAGGTGGTATCAAAGCGAAGGCTCCAGATCCGGGCAGAATATAGAATTAAGTAATGATTATAGTTGACTAGGTTTGATTTTAGACCTAAGAATTAATCTTAGATGAGAGTTGACCTTAAAAAAAATTCTCTATACTAAAAGTTTAGAATCACGGCAGGTAACTAGGCCCTTGGTTAAGGATTGATCTAAGGGAAACCGACTTATATCCAATTTGTTAAGTAACACCTAGAACTTTTTGTACATACAAGTTGAGTAGAGTTCCTTATTATTGATATGACTCCAAATAAACAGACGCTATGTGGTGCAGATAACCCCACAAACCGGTGCGGGCATCATCGTTGTCACCCCCTGGAAGTATGGGTTTCTACTATCGGAAGATGACAAGAGAGCAGGTTCCAAGGTTTGGAGGGGGAGACCACACCGGAGGAGGCCGAAAAATGGTTGAACGAGGTCGAGGACCAGCTTGTCCGAGCCCGGGTACCAGATGAAATGAGGGCTCTAATTATTCGTCCCTTCCTAATAGGCAAGGCCAGTCAATGGTGGAGAGAAAGGGTCCAGTCCCTACCCCCGACCCATTGTTTAGGCTACAGTCTTGGAAGAATTCTGTGGAGCTCACCTCTCAATGGAAATGGTGATTGAAAGGATGGGAGAATTCGATGAAATGAGGCAAGGATCGGACACCCCCGGTCTCAGAATATGTCCACCAGTTCACCACGGTAGGACGGTATGCACCTTTGATCATGGAAGATGAGCAGTGGAAGATGACTAGATTCATACGAGGACTGAACCTAAGAAGGATTGGACAAAGTGCACCCAAGCACGTTCGATGAGTTGGTAAAGGGCTGCTATGAGGTTGAACGCGATATTCGGATGATGAAGGTGCGAAGGAGACTGAAAGACAAATGAAAAGAGGAAAGTGGGAGATGGCCGCAATACCCTCGTGGAACCCCGCATAGAACGAACAGAGGCAGTAGTAATCGAGAGATAAGGACCCAAGGATTCCGAAACACCCAAGCTACTGGCAGGTACCTCGAAATTTCCGAACTAAAGTACTTACGTTCTGTCCTACTTATGCAAAGAAAGGAATGAATCTCAAAGAAATATGATAAGGGACCAAAGGAAAACATGGGGACTCAGGCACACACCCTCCAGTTTCGAGGACGAAACTTATTTTAAGGGGGAGAGAATGTTGTACCCCGCTCAAAACTAACATAGCAACTAAGGTAAGAAGAGAAGCACGACAGGATAAGGAGACCTCGAAAGGAATACATCACCGGCTTATCTATGATTATATAGAATGTAAGGCAATCAGCATACCCCAAGTGCAAAATATGAAGCAGAGGGTGGATTCAAACTACAATAAGGGTGTAAGTGAGAGTCTGAGAATGGAGAAATAAGGGAAGAAATATTTTAGGCAACCTTAATGAGAAGTCGGATTATGTAACATGCCCAAACATATATGGTATGGGCATACATCTAGAAATATGTTATACACCATAAATGAGCCTAAATACGAAGTTAGGAACCCCCTTCATCCAACATGGCCGATGAGTAACGTTTGGAGGTAAGATCAGCAGAACTTTGATACAAACCCTTAAAGTGAAGTAAATGTAATTTGACAGAGAATAAGTAGCATCACACGTGGTGTAAGTATTACAACACGGTGAAACTTACACCTAAGGGGCCATATAGAAAACATGCAACCTTAAGAATTTCCTGATACTTAGTGAATTTCAGAAACCTAAGCTTACGTCTATATTCAGGTATTAAGACTGCAATGATAAGGTCCAGGTCACGGGCCAGATTAGGAATAGTGCGTGAGTATGCATACTAGAGTATGTGTATACACATATACGACTCAAGACATATATGAACGGCGATAGAATAATTTTCAAAGAAGTATATTATATGTCTGTATACGCGTACACTTAGTAATATAGGAAATAGAGAATATTTTGAGGATTATGACTTATTTCAAAAAAAATGAAGAAAAAGAAATATACATATATATATATGCATGGGTGCGTGTGTATATAATTATGCACATATATATATATACGAAATAATATATATATAGCCACACGTATACTATATAGAGGATGGCGCAGGGGTTCCGTAATTCTCGGCGGCTTTAGCCGCCGCCGCCGCTAATTTGATCACGCCGCCGCTACCTGTTTTCCTTCCAGTCGACTGCATCTGCCCGGAGTACATATGTCATCGGCCCCCAACCTTCGCTGCTGTGGTTTCCGGTACCACAGCGGCATCAAAATTCAGCATCGCCCCCAAAACAGTCTCAAGGCATAAAGGTATTCCATTGATATCGTTTTTAGATTCTGAAATGATGCCCTCGCTGCGCCATACAAATATTCTTTAGTTGGTACATTTTGGTATGGAAGACCGCCATTGAAGGTTGATTCGAGAGGTTTTTGAAAAAATCGGCTTTCACAATGATCTGCGCATCACGCTTATTGATCAAACACATATACTTTTGAACTTTCGCCAAGAAACTGATTATCTCAGATGTTTCTATCGTAGATCATGGCTTATTTCTGGTTGTCATATACGTATCACTAAATGGACAGTGGATTTTGATCCGGCTACTGAGTCCCCATTGTACCGGTCTGGTATGCCTTACCAGGTTACGGTTCATTTACATTGCCGAGAAGCCCTCTTTGAAATAGTGAAGCCGATAGGTTCACTGCTGAAGCTAGATGCCGCCACATCCGATGCTCTGCGGCCGTCCGTCGCAAGAATTTGTGTTGAGGTCGATGTTTCGCAGGACCTGCCCCAAAAAATATATTTGCAGGCAAAACAAAGGCTTATATTTGCCAGACGGTGATATATGAGGATTTGCCAAAATACTGCACTATATGTCATAGATTAGGGCATGATCACTCGTCTTGCGATCCTAAACAGTCCTCGGCGTCAGCTATTCCACCACCTCCACCGCCGCCTCCATCGCGTCCCGCCCAAGCAGAGATGGACTCCTGTTAAGAACAAGTCGGCTGCCATCCCTCCTACGAAACCCTTGCAGCCAACTCCTATGCCCACAATGCCGCTTGCACCTACGGCTGAAGATCGGTCTGATATTATGGATGCTATACCTCCTGCGGAGGAGCCACAGTTGAATGACCAACCACTGATTCGGTCATCAATATTGATCCACATGTGGAGGAAGATATCCAGACTCATGACACATGTTGTGATGCCCCGGATCACCATTTACCAGACGATATCACCCATACAGATCTTGGACACTCGTCAGACACGGAATTGCAGAGGAGGGTCTGGATGCAGCCCAGCTTATCGTTACCACGGAAGTTTCACATAGCATGCACCTGTTAGATTCCTCACCTGAGGATGACATATTGATATCTCGTTTGAATGATAACACAGAGGAGGCACCGTTCGTACCTGTGGTTCCGCGTCGAAAACGTCGCACGAGAAAGGATCTGCCACCGTTGCCACCATCTACTATTCTCACACGTAGTGCATCTCAGATCATTCAGGGAAGTGTTTCAAACCTTACTCAATGAATATACTAATTTGGAATCTTCGAGGCATGCGCACCTCTTTGCCTCGGTTACAGCAGTTGATTAGAGAATATCGTATTCATTTGCTTGCCATTGATAGAACCTAAACATAACCCGGCACAAATACAGCGATTTTGTCTGCGACTTGGTTCTCACACAGTTATGCTTCACAGTCGGAACGTATATGGTTTTTCTGGAAGGATAATGAATTTCGTTTGATTGCTACGCAGGATCAAGATCAAGTATTACACTTGACCTCTTTCTTCAAACTCACAACCGCAAGAATTTGTTCTATCTCTCGTATATGCGAAGCACTCAGCCCCTCAGCACCGATGTTTATGGCGCGCATTATGTGATTTCTCTGCAGGGTTACAGCTACCTTGGTTGATTGGTGGAGATTTCAATAGCTTCCGTACCATTGAGGATCATCATGGTCGATCCACACCTTCTCTATCTGCGATGCAGGATTTCAATGATTGTATTGAATCATGTTCACTTATGTCCCCGCCATATCATGGCACGCGTTTTACTTGGGCGGAGGGACGCGGCCTTGGACGCGTCCGCCGGAGGCTAGACTGGACATTTATTAATTCTCAGATGCATGATATGTTTGACACTCTACGACTTACTCATTTGCCACGGGTGACATCAGATCACACTCCACTTTTGATCCAATGCCAGTATAGTACCCAACCAATTCGTCGCTCTTTTCGTTTCTTGGATGCATGGCTACATCACCCTGACTTTCATGCATTATGCGGCAGGCATGGCTATCGTATCCAACAACAGGTGGCATGCGGGTTTCTATAACAAGTTGTTTGCTCTAAAGAAGGATATTCAGCACTGGAATAAGCATATATTTTGGAATATTTTCAGCACATTACAGCATGCTGAGGATAATCTTAATGCTGCAGAAAGTCACTGGGATGCGACATCGACGGAGGAAGCGCGTGAGGCCTACTATCAGGCCAAGGATCAGTATTTACTTGCCTCAAATTATGAATTACTATACTGGAAACAAAAGGCTCGCGTTAAATGGTTACAAGATGGCGATGCTAACACACGCTATTTTCACTCTCTGGTTAAAGGTAAACGTTCACAGCTTTGCATTCAACAACTGAAAAATGGACAGGGCACAGTGTTGACGCAACCGGCGGATATTATGATGGCGGCAGTTGATTATTATAAGGATCTCTTTGCCCAAGCACCCACTGCCAATCATGCAGATATATGTCGCATATCCCGACTCTACTCACGGACGAGGATAATATCATGCTTACGCAATTGCCTTCGGAGTCAGAGGTCAAACAAGCGGTATGGAATTTGGATCCGCAAAGTGCAGCAGGGCCTGATGGATTCCATGGAAATTTTTATCGATCGTGTTGGTCAATAATCCATTTAGATGTGTTAAAGCAGTGCAGGAATTTTTCATTGGGGTTCCCCAGCCGACTGTCATGGCTAGTGCTTTACTGACTCTTATACCGAAAACGCAGTCCCCGCATACATTTGGCGATTTTCGTCCTATTTGCCTCACCAATTTTATTAGCAAAGTTTGCACCCAGGTTATTGCGTCTAGGCTGAATCGCTTATTACCCATTTTAATATCACCAGAGCAAACAGGCTTTCTTGCGGGTCAGGATATTTCGACCCAGGTGCTATTGGCTCGGGAAATGATTCATCAGTTAGACAGGGGTGGGCCACAGGTATGTCTGAAATTAGATATGATGAAGGCTTTTGATCGGGTAAGTTGGGAATATCTTCAATTACTCCTACGCAAGTTTGGTTTCTCAGATTTTTTCATTCGGATTATTATCAATCATCTTAATGCAACGCGGATGTCAGTCTTAATCAATGGGCAACCTTCGCCATATTTTCAACCACTCAGGAGAGTTAAGCAAGGAGATCCTTTATCGCCTTTGCTGTTTATCTTATCATCTGAGGGATTTAGCAGGGGCTGAAGGCTCTGGTTGCCGCAGGCAGCATCCAGCCATTTCGGTTGGGTAGAGTTCCGTTCACTATTTCCCACTTCGCATACGCAGATGACCTGCTTATCTTCTTACGAGGTACACAGAGAAATTTGCGGCGATTCCATGCATTTCTCACTACTTATGAAATGGCTTCAGGTCAGAAAGTAAATTTCCATAAAAGCAATTCATCTAATATCACGAATAGGCAAGGACATACAATCAGAGATATTCTTGGCATGCGATTAACCTCCTTACCATTTCGGTATCTTGGATCTTACCTGCATAAGGGCATTCCGCGGGCTTTGCATTTTTCGTCCCTATTACAGCACGTGGATGGCCGTTGAATGGCTGGCATTCTCGTCTTCTATCTGTGGCAGGGAGACTAGTTCTTTTGCGATCGGTCCTTGCAGCGCTACCTCTACACATACTAGCGGCAGGTGGTATGCCTCAATCCATCATTCGAATGCTTGATAGAAAGATGTCCGCATTTTATTGGGGGGACAGACATCATTGGGTTGCATGGAAAAAACATTACTATTCCAGTCGAAGAAGGTGGCTTAGGACTTCGTAATCTTTGTGAGTTGCAACAGGCATACCAATGCCAAATTTGGTGGAAATATCAATTCCGAGACACTTTATCGAGTAGGTATATGCATCATAAATATGGAAGACAGAATGACTATGTTCCCAGGCTCACAGATTCCCCAATCTGGAAATCTATCTGTCGCATTCATCACACTTGTCTCCCAAATTCAAATGGCTTAGGCACATTTCTATCATGGACGGCTACGCCTTCGGGAGAATTTTCGCTAAAATCCGCCTACACTATTTGTCGGACATCACGGCCTACATTAATCTCGGCCAGGTTTATTTGGTGTAAACACCACTCTCCTTCCATTCGGCTGTTTTTGTGGCGCGTGTTTCATTCAGCCCTTCCATTTGAAGATTATATAGGCCGCTACTCCATGGCGCGTCCAACTCAATGCCCTTTCTGTAAATCACATTCAGCTACGGTAGACCACTTGTTCATCACATGTTCTCGCATCCGATTTCTCTGGGGATTTTTTGCTGGCGAGCTCAATGGAGTGCTGCCGTCAACTCTGTCTCTTAGGCAATACGTCATGGCATGGTGGTATCGGTCCAATACCACATCTCTCTTAGGCGTCTTGCGGATAGTAATTCCTGGGATAATATTATCCAATATTTGGCGTCATTATGCACAGCTTACTTATGGAGACACCACTTGCTTCTCCACATCGGCAATACGTAACTCCATTCACTTTGATATCCACATGTGGATGCTGAAGATACAGGGAACCAAGTTGGCGGCAGGTCCATTTCCTTCTCTACCCTGGCTTCCTCAGATTCGTCCTCCCCGACTTCGTATTCTCCGCTGGCAAACCCCTCCCTCTGGCCGACTCAAGTTAAATGTGGATGCCGCAGTGGGTCAACACTATGCTGCGGGCGGAGGAATCCTACGAGACCACAATGGTTCATGCATCCAGGCCCTCTTCATTTCGGCTACCCTCACTGCACCCCTCTGCAGGCTGAGACACAGGCCACCCTGTTTAGCCTGCTGTATTCTCTCCCATTTTACCGTTCGATAATTGTCGAATCAGTCTTGTGCTCAACTGCTTGCATGTCTTGGCAAGCCACGACGGCCAGCAGGTCATTATCATCTTCGACAGCTACATGATCTCATCCGTCAGCATCGGCTAGAGTTAGTGCATACATATCGTGAGACAAATATGCCGGCACATTATCTTGCCCAACACGCGATGTTGCAGCCTATAACGGGGGTGTATAGCAGCTCCACTCTTCCTCCCCTGGTCAGGGCTTCAGTTGCATTGGATCTTTCCACGGTGGCATTACGCGCAACTTGAGCTTCACTATCGTCTTATGAGTTGCTATTTTGGAAATACGCTGCCCGTGTACTAATGGTCACGGGCAGGATCGGTACGCCTTGTACCTACTACATATGCTGCTTTTTGTTATCATTGATTCTATCCACTAATGCTATTTTTATTACCATGTGCAATGGCTGGTTGCGGTCATTTTGAGGTCCGTTTCATGGATGCATGCATCTCTAGCATATCTACAGTCTTCCATATGGATTGGCCATGTCAACTTATCACTGCCTGTACTACGTTCGGTACAGGCAGCCTCGGTATGTTCTCTTTTCTATTGCATTCATGGTCTACTTTTCGACTCTTCAGCCAGCTGATATTGTGTCATTCCTTGCATAATGTATATCCTCCCCTGCAAAATTCATGCAACTCGCTAATGGCAATGAGCATTGGAGTGGGCGTCGAAGACATATGTCGCCATTATCTATTGAAAAAGACTCAGGCGCAAGATTGTCCTATATCCCTGGTTGGCCGCATGGCTTGGCTTGTCACATGTATCTCTGCCGGCACTTCAATTTGTGCTGGCAGCACAGGTTGCATCTATGTCCAAATTTATCAACCTTTTCATTGGTTTGAATTGATGATACTCTTACATTTTTTTTCTCACTGCTATGCTGGCGAGACAATGGATCGCGCGTCCTATCAGCATATCATATGCACTCTTTGTATGCTTCTGGCTGATTATTATGCATATATTGGTTGGTATCGCTGCTGCCCCTTCTCTGGATTGCCCAAATACCGTCGTCATGCTTCCTGCCACTGAACGGAGCTCAAGCAGAGTTTCGTCCGTCCATCAGTCTGCTTTTCTTTTTCTGTTGGCTTAGAACAGGATTCTTCTCTTGTAAATTTTTAAACATTTGCGTCTATCGCCATTCCAGATATATAAATATGTACGCTTTTTCCTTCGCCGAGGTTTTATATCCACAAGGGTGGTTTTACTCGGCAAGGTTTTAATGCGGCATATCATATATATTCTAGAGGCTGATAATCATTTATTGCAGATTTGCGTTATACTTTGCTGTTATATGGTTTTCCTCCGCCATAAGTGAGGCTTTACTTAATAAAAGACATGTTTTCAAAAAAAAATATATATATAGCCACACGTCTATAGATAAGAAGGAATTAGATGGAATATACTTAGGAGTATATATATATATATATATATATATATATATATATATCGGTTATACATACAAAAAGGGTACAACCTAGAGGATTTATGGAAGAGTGATTGAATAGATAAGATAGGGACTAAATATATAAAGATGCATCATTGAGGAAAACACATACATGAAATGTATGTGTGCATGTTCGGCCATAGGGCTTTAGGAGTAAGTGACTCCAACCAACAATTTATTAGGAAGTTGAAGTAGAAATTATGGTTGGAGGGAAAAAGTTTATTTTCTTTTATTAGAAAAGGTCCTTCCCTCTCCCCCATGAGCAGCCGCCGGCTGCCTTTTTCCAAGAGAAGAATAACACCCCCTCCCATTAATCCAAGCCTCCTTAACTCCCCCACCAACAAGTCTCCTTCAAGAAGTAAATTTCAACTTTTCCCCTCCTTTCAAAAGAAATCGGTTGAAGCAAGAGGAGGCTAAGAATCCTTCCATCTCAAGGTTTGTCTAGGTAAGGTTACTCTCCATAAATTTTAATAAGATACATCTTAGAGGATTGAAGCTCACAAAGTTCTCTTTTCTTTGATAAAAACCGTGACCCTCACGACACTAGGAGGAGACCGTAAGGTGATAGAAGAAGGAGAGTGTCTTAGAAAAAGAGGATCATTCTCAAAACCTTCAAGATGCAAATGGTAAAAACCCTTCATCCTTCCTATAAGATATATTACATAATTAAAGGAATGGTTAATGAAAGCCTTATGCCGTGTGTGGTAGGAAAAGAGAGGGGAAAGTGCTTCTTGTGTCAACCAACCCGAGCAAAATCCAAGGGCTTCAAAGGCAAGTACATTATACTCTTTATGGTTTGGATGCGAAAGTGTGTGCATGAATGGCTAGATGTACTTAAGGTCTAATCTTAGTTGTGAAATAGTAAGTTGAATGCCAAAACTTTCGGCCTAAGCCATTTGGGTGTGTAGGAATGAGATTTTGTTCCAAAAATGTGTTCTTTGTGGATTAAATGCATTATTATGTGCTAATCTAGGATGGATGTGTTAAAGATTCTCTCTTTCCATGATGAGGGGCTCACGGTGGAAGGGTGAAAGGAGACATGTGTGATTTTACATGAAAAATGTCAACTAAGTGAAGAAGGGGAGACAAGCTTTGTTCTTGTTGTGTTAAGTATTAATGTGCTCTTGGTTATATCATTTTCTTGCATGCACTGAAGAATGAAGCCGTTGGTGAAGGGTGCGTGTGTTCGTCCCAAAATCGTGCTAATTGTTGGTGACAAAAATGTAAGCCAAGGACACTTAAGAAGAATATATGATCACTAGAAACTTTACTGGAGATGGACCGAAATTTGGACTGTATTGTAAGACTAGAAAAGGGACCTTAAGAACCTTCAAATCCATTGATTTTTGGTATGCTATTCGTTTTATGTGTATGTTAGATGTGAGAGTTGGAATCTCATTAAAAGGAGCCACGGTTTATTTTTATTGAATTTACTACTGAGATTGGTCCTGCTGAAAATGTTGTACTGGACAGAATTTAAGTAACGTGTTTGGTAGCCTAGAAACGGACCATAGGGGTACGCGAATCCACTAATTTTCGGTATGATACTAACCCCATGAATAAAGCAAAGGTGGCAGTTGGAATTTTGTCAAAATAAGTTGTGGTTTATTTTTAGTTAATTTTCTAGTAAAACAGGTCAAACTGAAATGTGCTGGATGGACAGAATTTGTGTAGCAAGTTGCACGATCTGGAACGGGGTCTTAGAAAATTGTATTTGGGCTAAATTTTGACAGGATGCTAGCTCAATGAGTTTATTAGGATGGAGAGTTGGAATTTCCGGAAAAAGATTAAAGGATTGGTCACAATAAATTTTATAACAGAACTCGGTCATTCCAGAATTCAGGTTACACCGCTTCATGAAAAAGAGCAAACGAATCCCTTATCGACCTCATAATTCCATAACACTTGCATGGCAATCACTTACGACATTTACGGAGGAGTACATGCGAACCAATTGGTCAAAAATGTGCATTTTAATAGGAAATTCCTAAGGAGAAGTAGACGCCACAAAGCTGGAAATTTCCAGCATGACGACGAAACGTGTCTATCCGTTTATGTCATGCATTATGCCGTAGTTTGCACATTACATGTCATGCATCGCATCATCGTCACGTACATAATTTACAGCATGCCTTTTTATGTGAAATAAAGATGAAAAGCGTTTTCAAAAGATGATTTTGTTTTGCAAATAATGATTCCCCACCGCTACCGTGTGTGAGTATGAACTTGGCCAGGAAGATCCCGCTCATATCCGGGTTGAGTGATCTGACAGTATGACCGTGCAGGCCCAGAGATAATAGGCCTGATGATGATGATGATGCTGATGATGACTGTGCGGGTCTGGAAAGAATAGACCCGGCAAGCACGATGACGTTACCGTTCCGAATCTGGGAATAATAGATTTGAAGGGGAGAAGTTACCGCCTGAGATTCGGGAAGATAGATCTGAACATTCTATTGTTTTACGACGATGATGATTTTAAAGAAAAGCATGAAAGATCATATTTCCATTTTCATCTCGATGCATCACACGTACATATGCATACATATTACATTCATGTAGCGACACATGAAATTTAAGTTGGGATGACCTCGTAGACCCTAAGGGATGATTCTTATTGTGTTGTTCATCAATACGAGTTACAGTCTTTTAATGTTATATTCTGCTTTGAGTGAAGATTTTAATTAAGCTATGATCTTTCTACATTGAGTGATGATCCCTATCGAATATTGGACGGAGGACAGGTATGCTTCTAAACCAAATTTTTTTGAGGTTCGGTTCTTGTTCGCACTTTCCATTTAACCAATGATTATTATAGTATACTTGCTGGTGACATTGTCACTCACCCTATTTTTCCTTCCAGAGGTGGCAGGAGACAAAGTAGAGTGGATCGATGACGAACCTAGGGTTCCCTACCCGTGAGTGCAATGAAGGATGGCCAGATCAAGGAGACCGAACTTGCCAGCCTTAAGGGATGACTGAGTTCTGTAATTGAGATGAAAAAAAACAATTGGCTTTTGTCACTTTCTGATACATTTGATGTGGGTTGTAAACTTGAAATGGTTGTGATGATGTTTTTAATTTGAAGTTTTAAATTCTGCCACGGTTTTGCTTACTTATGTGCGCGTAAGCACAAAAATCCATGCAATTCTATCATGGATCACGATGCATATGGATGACGCCTAGTACTCTCCTTAGTGAAGTACGACGAGTTCACCGACTTCGGCGGGGCCGGGGTGCGGGGTGCCACATTAACGTACGTACGTAAAATGTATAACGTGTCGGTAGTACGTTGGAATATATGTGTATGTGCTTTTTTAAAAAAATCTGAATACATATAAAAATATATATATAAAAACGTGTGGAGAGGGGGTGAAGAAGACTTTCCATTCTTCAACTTGTTGCCTTTGTGCCTTTTCCAAATATAGCTTCCTTTAATGAACTACTTAGTTTATTTAACTTAGTACTTCGCTTGATGAACTAGTTTAATTAATTAATGATGACACCTGAAAATAGTTCAAACACAAAAAATGTTTGCCATTTGATGTAAGCTTTAAAGCTTCATGGCTCGTTAGTACGACAATATTATATATGAACTATATAAGACAAGTTTTATGCAACAACGTGTCATGTCATAAAATATGTCATGCATTTCTTTGCAAGACGTTATTTAAATCATGCATTTTGAAATCACTCAAACCCCTTTTTCTCTACAATCTCCCCCTCTTGATGATTTTCAAAATAATCTACATTCATGATTTAAATCTTGTCGCTCCCCTCCAATCGTGCTCAAATTCAAATTTTGAATTTCAAATTTCAAATTCGCTCCCACTTGATTTGTGCAATCAATCTTTCTCTCTCCCCCTTAAATCATGCATTCTCTCCCCCTTTATTTTGGAAAGACAATCAACAGCGCATGTAAAGATGAAAAAAAATCATGCATTTCGAATAATATTAAAAGTGAGTTCTTTATGGCCAAAAGGATACAAGGTCGATAAAGTAGAGTCACGCTGCACGAAAAAGACAACCGTTATAATATTAATAGCATCACAAGAAGATGTCCCAGAACTTTTTCCAATATGTTTGGTACTCATCGCTTTATGCATGTGAAGAACACTGCTTTTTAGTTACATCGATGTGGACAAATCGTAGTCAATCCTAAAGAACGCACTTTTAATATTATTCAAAATGCGTGATTTTTTTCATCTTTACATGCGCTTTTGATTGTCTTTTCGAAATAAAGGGGGAGAGAATGCATGATTTAAGGGGGAGAGAAAGATTGATTGCACAAATCAAAGGGGAGCGAATTTGAAATTTGAAATTCAAAATTTGAATTTGTGCATGATTGGAGGGGAGCGACAAGATTTAAATCATGAATATAGGTTATTTTGAAAATCATCAAGAGGGGGAGATTGTAGAGAAAAAGAGGTTTGAGTAATTTCAAAATGCATGATTTAAATAACGTGTTACAAAGAAATGCATGACATATTTTATGACATGACACGTTGATGCATAAAACTTGCCTTATATAGTTCATATATAATGTTGTCGTACTAACGAGCCATGAAGCTTTAAAGCTTACATCAAATGGCAAACATTTTTTGTGTTTGAACTATTTTCAGGTGCCATCATTAATGAACTAAACTAGTTCATTAAGTGAAGTACTTAGTTAAATAAACTAAGTAGTTCATTAAAGGAAGCTATATTTGGAAAATGCACAAAGGCAACAAGTTGAAGAATGGAAAGTGTTCTTCACCCCCTCTCCACACGTTTTTATATATATATTTTTATGTATATTCAGATTTTTTTAAAAAGGCACATACACATATATTCCAACGTACTACCGACACGTTATACATTTTACGTACGTACGTTAGCGTCACACCACTATACTTAACTCATATTTATGAGTATATTCAGGTCTTATATCATACGATATAAGTCATGGTGATGACAAATTTAATATGACACGTTAAAAGGTTCTAAACCGAAAATTGTCGTATCGGACGAATACCAAAACTTCGCCAACGTTTCACGTACTTGCCATAAATAGATGGCCAGCCCCTACACTTCAAAAATGGTCACAAATTTCGTGGCTTAAATGGTATGTGCAGCCATAAAATCATTCCATGTTGGCACACACAAATCACCCCACATTAAGGCCAAATTGTGGAGATTCCAATTTCAATTTTGTCACATGGTTTAGGCGCCACTTTAATCATCCTTATGAGCTGAATATTAAATTTTAATTTATATATATTATGTGTAACATAATATATATAACATATGCAAAAAGTTGGAATTTAATTAGAGAAAAATCGGGTAATCGATAAACATCGAAAATTCGGTTTTCTACGTACACGACACATGGAACATTTTTGGCATGGCATATAACATGTATCTAGACACTTTTTACATACTTCATAGATTTTAAAGTGTTCTAGAAAAATCAATCACGGGCTGATTGGAATATACCATGTGTGTATAATTAAATGTGCACTATTTTATCAAGTTTGCAAAAATAAAATTCAGCACATGTACTATCTTCATTTCACACGCCTATACTAGCCATTTTGGACCATATGTGGAGTTTTGTTGGCATCTTGATTGGTCAAGAATAAAGCATACAATGTTGATGACATAAAGGAAAGAGGTACACAAGGTAACATTTCAAGCTTATGTCACATTTGTAACACATGCTGAAAATTTCAGCATGTGCATATAGGCTGGCGTTTTTAACATCATTATGAGCCATATTTTGTTGTCTTGATTAAGGTGTAATGATTGGAAGACAATATGGAAGTGTTTCGAATATTTTATGGAAACAAATAAGGTGATATTTTCTAATATCACACATGCTGAAAATTTCAGCATGTGTTGATGTATAGTGGCCGAAATTTTGGCCTCATTGGTGTCCAATTGTTATTCCATAAATGATAAGAATATTGTATACTAAATGGTGATTGAATTATTCTTTGATTTCTAGAATTAAATAAATGTAAAATAGGCAATATTTTGAATAAAAGGTGAATGTTACACATGCTGAAATTTCAGCATGTGCAAGACTCATTATGGCAGAAATTTTGCGTTTGCCTAGCTAATTTTGTGTGATGATCTTGAGAATTATGGTAACTACTTTATGATTATTTTGGCACATGTTTTAAGTGTTATTGTCAGATTTATCTAGTCATCAAGTGATGACAACATCCATCCAATCAATGAGTGCCAAGTAAGCAAGAGCTTAATGATCATCAAATGAGGAGATGCCAAGTAAGCAAAGACATGTCACAATGATGCAATACGCTCTTCCAAGGACTTAGAAGATAATTTTCAAGAGGAAGAAAAGGCTCTTAGGGCGCGGCCATACCAATGATAAAAAGAGAAGAAGGAGAACAAACAAAATAGAAGACAAGGCTTACAAGTTTCAAAGATCAAAAACGTTTTCTACTTCTTGTTTCTACACTTCTTTCTTTCTTCTCTCTTAAATCCTATTGTATTTATATTCATACATCTTAAATAGGCTTCTTACATACCACCCTATGCTCTTTATCTTTGTAAAAGATTGATCAAGGTGTGATCAATCTTGCACTTGCAAGGTGGTGGTGTCCGTGTTCATTGTATTCTCATACAAGGTTTGTAAAGGATTGGAGTTGGTGTGTAACTCCATCAATCATGTGGTAAGGTATTCTTTTTGTTGTGTGATTAGTGTAAACTGAGGAAGGTGTCCTCAAAAACTAGAGTAGGTTGTTTATAATCGAACCAGTATAAAATGTTTGGTGCATTTACTTTCAGCACTTACTTTCAGTTTCATCACTGTTTATCGTTTTTGATCACGTTCGTAAAAATAGTAAACGAATTTCAAAAATTACAAAACTTTCCACAAACATAGCCACACGTCTTGAGGTTAATTGGGCACAAGTTTCAACCCTTTTGGACAAGTATAAGTCATCCAAACGTCCAATGTTCTGAGACTAGTGCAGTCTGATTTTCAGGTTTGCAAAGGTTGAGACTTTGATCGTATTTGACTAACTTCCCAAAAGAATTTTTCAAAACTGTTTCAACCTATTTAAATAAAACTTATAAGGGGTTAGTATTTAAATTTTCAGATCATTTGGAGTTATTTACAAATAGGAATTAATTTTTTAAATCAGTCTACCGTTTCTAGCAGATTTGCGCAATCTGACCACCAACAAATTTTCAAGGGGTTAGAGGTTGAATTTAAATCTCAAATTGTTATGAGATACTCATAACATATGAGGCTAAGTTCTCTCCAAATTTCAGAATTTTTGAAGACCTGAAACCTAGTTTTTAAAACGTTTTAAAACTGGTCCTTAAAACAGAAACTTTTTTCAGAAGTTGGGTCTTTGGTTTAAAACTATTTTAAAAACCATATTTTTCGCACCCACTATTCAACCCCACCATCTAGTGGCACCTTGTAGATCCTACATCAAATACTTTCATCATGTCTAACTTGATCATTACGTTTGATCCTTGAATTTTCTTGTCTAAGTAATGTGTCATCTCTTTCGCCATCAATATATGATCACATATGTCTCTTCCTTTTAAGCCGGCTTGTTCTATTGATATAATGCGAAGCAGGATTGACTGGAATCTTGTTGCTAGAATTCGTGTTGCCACCTTAGAGACAAAGTTTGCCAAACTAATAGGCCTAAAGTAAGAGAATTTTTGCGGCGCCAGCTTTTTTGGAATGAGAGTAATCAATGTACTACCCATGCAACGGGGTAGAGGGATGCCCAAGAAGAATTCCTGCATTGCCATTAGCATATCATCGTTTATAAACTTCCAGCATGCTCAAAAAATTGTCCATTATATCCATCCGGCCCTAGTGCACTTTTCAGATCCGATGACCACACAGCTTCCTGAATCTCATATATTTTAGGCAAGGCAATTAGTTGGGCGTTTTCCTTTGCAGTGATCAGAGAAGGTATAACATTCAACAACAACTCTTCATCTTGAATGGGTTCCGTTGTGAATAACTTGGTATAGCTTGCTTCCTATTTTATAGTGTCTGGATTGTCACATAAAGCTCCATCTTCAATGCAGATAGAAGTAATGAACTGTCTATGTTGACGGTCTCTTACTATGTTGTAAAAGTAAGAGGTATTGGCATCTCCCGCACTCATCCGTTTCAATCTAGCACGCTGCTCCCAGTACAATAATTCTCGCCTGGCTGCTATTTTGTATTGAGCTTGAGCCTGTTAATAAGCTTGTCGGTTTTCTGGTGAAGGATGATTATCATATATTTTCTCATGATGGATTGCACGTTGCTCTGCCTCCGGTAACTTGTCAAAAACATTTCCAAAGACTGTCGTGTTCCATGAGCATAGATCACATTTTAATGAAAGCGACTTATCATACAGGCCTCTCATACCGCCACGTGTGGGATAGGAAGCCGAGGTAGCATGCACAAAAGGAAGAAAATCTGGATGATCAAGCCAAACATTAAGGAAATGAAAAGATTTTGGACCTTGCTGTTGGTGCTGCACACAGTGCAATAATAACGGGGCATGATCAGATGTAAGTCGCGGTAAATGCTTCACTCGCAGAGATTGAAATCGAGTGTTAAAGGACTCTGAACATAAAAAGCGATCCAGTCTTCTTTTTACAACTCCTAATCCACGTCTGTTAGACCAAGTATACATTGATCCATCGAAGGGTAGATCAATGAGAGAGCAGTAAGTGACACAGTCTTGAAATTCCTCTAAAGAAGAGATATTTGGAGTTGGCAATCCAGCATGTTCATCCACTGAAAGAAAGGTATTAAAATCTTCCTTTATTAACCAAGGTTCTGAATGCGAATCATAATGCTGCTGCATTGATGTCCATAAGAGTCTTCTATCTGTGATTGCATGCAAACCATAGACTGGGGAGAACCAAGCTGTGTAATCTGACTCAATCAGATGAAAAATGAAGAATGAACATTGTTCTGCATGAATAGACTCTAGTAACCGAAGAGAAGAATGATTCTGATACGATCTTGGATCGTATTGAATTGACGATCGCTTCTTTCAACTCCAAAAGACACCTTTGATCAACCCTTGCATGGGACCATGTGCAAACACCACCTTCTTGGACAAGAGAAGTCAACATCGTCTACGTTGAGCAATTCAAATATCCCAATCCAACACGTCTTCCGTATCCTTGGATTGTGATTCACCAACTAGGTTTGCTTAAACCTTGATTGGATCTAGCCTTGATTTTAATTTGTAAAAACCAAAGGAAAAACACAAAACAAAATGCAACACACGGCTGCACCAATGCTCGAATTCTGAAATTGAAATTCTGAAAATTCTGCCTTAGGCTGCCGTTTTTTGTCTAGATATAATGACATATTCTTCTACTCCGAAAAGTTAACCAATCAATCAAAGTCCTAAGAATACTACCTATCAATGTTAATCAAATTTACATAAAAGATAAGTCAAAATAATCAAGGAAGATTAAATAACTCAAATCCCTAAAATCTCGCACTGGAATTACACCCTGTTGGTTACTGGCTAATAGCCGCTTCTAGACGCCGAATTATGCTTTGAAATCTTCAGCAAAGTTGTAGATCATGAAATTTTCTTGAATTTGGGCTCTTTAATCACCTCATTTGGACTCTTCTTGACCGAAATACAGGCCTCCAAAAATTAGGTATCCATCCAGTGAACTTCAGTACTTTCCATTCTGGACTCCCAACTTGCACCTGATTTCGGTCCATCTTGTAGCCCGAATTAGCGAAAGTGTAAAACATAAACATCGTCCCAAATTGAGTTATCTAACACTTACAAGTTGTTTGAATCTATTTGGACCAGTACTCCGACCTGGGCATCTAAAATACCGACTGATGTCCGGCTGCCTTCCTGAAAAATAGGGACTCTCCAAGCCACTTTCCTTATTTAGCATTGTCACCTTAGAAAACACTCAAAAACGGTAATTATCACTATAAACAAATATCACAAGACTCTATAACCTATACCATAGTAAAGACAAAACAAAAACTAGACTCGATATTATGGCTCTAATGCTTGAAATAACCATCATGGCCTCCCACCAACCCTTACATCTTATCATATGCATTGAAAAACTTGGACAATCAGATCATATCCTCAATAAACATAGAAAAATCATGCATATACATCCCTTGGCTCATCTTGTACATGTTTGAATAAGAATCTCTTTAGTTTACATATTCTATTTGTGCAAAAGCTTCTTGTTTGTGGAGTTTGTATGTTCAACGCCCTTGTTTGTGAAGTTTGTATGTTTAGGACTCCTTGAATCGCATCATTCCCTCCATCCTCAAAAGGATTCGACCTCGAATCTAAAAACACAAATGGATAAGAGGGATACTCCACAAATGACTCAAACTATGTAAGATACAAGTTCAAGCAAACCAAGTGTAATGATCATACATAATTTAAGTCTAACATGCTTAGGATGACCACGTATTCCCATGATGACACATCTAGACATCAATAAACACCTCTTCCTAACATGTTTAGGGTGCACAAAGATATACACCTCAAACTCTAACTCAATAAACGCATATCTAGAATCATGAACAAGTAAAAGATGATGGCAAAGAGATAAATAAGGAGTAGAGTCATACCTCTTTTGTATCTTCACTTTCACATGCTTAGGATGCATTAACAATGTACAAGAGAGACACTTATGAAGTTTCCGAAAGAAAGACTTATCACACATTAGATCACAACTCCACGTCAATACAAAGCTCTTCTTGATGTGTTCAGAGTGTATAGTGATGCTTCTCTTAATCAAACATGAATGTCTAGTACGCAACCAAAATCCATCATGGAACGAACATTCAAACTCAATCAACACATAGACCAACAATTTATCATGGAATTCAAAGTCACATGTCACCAAGATTTGGAAAGGAAAACAAGACAATGTAATATGGCATCTCTCATGAGTAAACATGGCATGAATCATTCTATGAACAAGCATACTGTGAGAATGGATCATGCTAAAGGCCGTGTGTATATGATTTATATAAAAAGGATCATGAAAATAGTGTAGACTAGGGAGACCAACATGCATTTTAAAAGATTCAACAACAAATGATCCAACACTCTTAACTATCAACTTAGATTCATCCAAATTAATTACATCCGATTCATCAATTAAATCATCATCTAATTCATGTGACACAAGCTCAAGTTCAGGTTTCAATTCAGGATCACACAATGCATGTGGTTCACACAAATCAAGACAAATAGGCGATGCTACTTCAACATGTAAATCATCCTCATGTTCACTCGTTTTCTCATGCAATTCAACCAAGATTTCGCCATGCAATTCAGTTGTATTATCATGCAATTCATGCTCATTAGATGCATTAACTTTGACCTCATTCAAGTCATGTGGGAACAAATCAACTTCCGGTTTTGTGTTAGCATCAACTTTAGGTACAATTTCAGCTTTTTGCTCCTTTTTAGAAACAATTTCAGCTTTGCCACGCTTATGCATTTTAGCAAAAAAATCATCCATGCCCTTCTTAAATTTTATCCTATTTTCAATGTTGGTTGCATACTCATACATAGCTTCAAGTGCTTCATATCTACAATGCATCATTTCATGTGCAATCTCTTTATTTAACCCAGCAATGAATCTAATCATGGTTAATTCTTCAACCTCTTCAATATAAGCATAATACAAGTCATCTAGCAGTTCACTGTAATATGCTTTAATATCTTTATCATGTTGTGGACAATTTTGAAACTTAGGCACGTTGCAACGCCAATTTCTTACCTAAATACCATTTGATTTTCCAAAGGTAATCATGTGTTTTTCAACCTCGTTGTAGTCATCCTCATAACACATAACTCCCCAAATGGTGCCAACCAACTCCTCAACTTGTGAACTTTGTTGATTCAAGGTTATCCAATCAAATTTTTCCATCCTGTTGGAGATTTCTTGCAATTTCTCCAACATCTTTTCAATGGACACTTCAGCCCTTATCTCCTCATCTACTGCGTTGGTCGACGACATGTTTTCACCTGCAATGAAATAAAGAAGACAAGAAAAGAAAAACTAACACAAAGACAAAAGAGATTTCGTTGCGTTAATAAAAATCAAATCAATGTGTATGTTCCTTTCTCTCTCTTGTATAGTGACTCACAGTTTGTGTTTTCTTCGGCCAATCTTGAGCTAGATACAATCAAAGCAAGCTTTTCAAGTGGCTAGCATAGTCCGATGATCAAATGCACCTTTTTCTCCATTGTATCACCCAAATTTCAGCAACTAATAAGCAAAGGTATCAAGCAAAGAACAAGACGATTTAACACACTTAACCTCCTAAGAATCAAGGAAAATGAGACCAAAAATTATGTCAAAGGCTGAACCAAAGAAAACTAAGGTTTTCCCTAGACAATCTTTAGTTAATCTTAGCCTTATGCAAATCAATTACAAGTTGTTGATGTAATTACAATAACCAAGTATCCAAGTGTAAAGATAATGAAGGATGTGGTATTTTTGTGGATTCAAATGGCACGGTTCTGGAACTTGAATGGAACTTGATATGTACAAAATATTATCAACAAACTTGATGTCCTCCTCACACAATTTGTATCATTCTTGTGTTCTTCTTTCTTTTCCTTTTTTTGGTCTTTTTTTTCTCTCGGATGTTTGATATTTTGGCCTACTATTTTTTTATGCTTGACTCATATATTGCTATAGTATATATCCAACGCTTATATAACACAAATTCCCAAACAAGCCCTTAAGACTTCCATCAGACCTTCAAGTTAGTAAAACTTCAAAAGAAATAATAGTCCATGTGAAGAATCTGGAAAAACAAGCTGCTAACGATTAGCTAGAGGGGAGATACATTAGACTTGCAGATGCCAAATATTTAGTCCCTCGAGTCTTGTGGTCTGAGAAGGTCAAACACGACTCTGAAAACAATCACATTCCAACAAATGGTAAAAACAAAATAGTACCGCAGCTGTCTTGAGTAGATTTCGGCCAAACAGTTTTTTTTGCCTCTAAGATTAGGCCTTTGTGGCTAGGTTTGGTTTGAAGATGATGCCTTGGATACAAGAAAATTGCAACGCAAACCAAGAAACAATGCAATCAAGTCACACAAGTCTAAGATCAACTAAAAGCTTCATTAGCAACAAGATTTACGTGTGACTAGGTAGCACTTTTAAACAATGGATTGAATTTATATGTTATGGCTGAATTTAAACCCTAATACAATGAACCTATTGTCAAGTGTATGTAAAGATTTGATCTTGAAGGATTAATAGCGAAATAGTTGCAAAAGGACCAAACTTTGTGCCTGGGGTACTTCTATCCAAAGATAATTAACAAACTATGACCTTTTCCTATGTTGTTTTGGAGTGCGGCGTGCTTCTTTGAATGAAAGGACGTAGGTTGCTTTTTTGTTTTTATCAAGGTGAATGTAACGTGAGTCAATTTAGAAGAATGAGGTTCCAAGAAAAAGGTCAAATAACGTAGGTGTGAATGGGGAATGTAGGGTGGACAGCTGTGTGATTCTAACCACAAAAAAAGTATGAACGTTGCTTTCTTGTCTTTGTATGTGTTGAGAATTAAAAGGGAACACAACCTTTTTTTAATACAGCTGAATAGGTATAGTGTGAATGAAGCATAAGGAAAGTAAAGGTTCTAGGCAGTACCTTCAGCGTGCTTGGTAACAGGGGTTTGAAAGAAAAGAAAATTCAAAGATGTGATCTTTCCTTTCGTTTTTTTTGTTTTGTTGAACAAAGCAGATTTTTTTTCTGTAAGGATATGCTTCTTTTTTTGGACAATGTAACTGCAATTGAGGCAAAAGAAGAACGGAGATGGGAACAAACGTTTGGGTAGGAGGAAGAAAACAACGACAAAACACAATAACGTAAAAGATATGCGAGTTGTAAAGAAGAAACCTTCGCTCTGATACCACTTTGATACGATGATGGATCGTATTGAATTGACGATCGCTTCATTCAACTCCAAAAGACACCTTTGATCAACCCTTGCGTAAGACAATGGTGCAAACGCCACATTCTTGGACAAGAGAAGTCAACAACGTCTACATCGAGCAATTCAAATCTCCCAATCCAACACGTCGTTCCATATCCTTGGATTGTGATTAACCAACTAGGTTTGTTCAAACCTTGATTGGATCTAGCCTTGATTTTAATTTGTAAAAACCAAAGGAAAACACAAGATAAAAGGCAACACACGGCTGCACCAATGCTCGAATTCTGAAATTGAAATTCTGAAAATTCTGCCCTAGGCTGCTGTTTTTTGTCTGGATATAATGCCATATTCTTCTACTCCAAAAAGTTAACTAATCAATCAAAGTCCTAAGAATACTACCTATCAATCTTAATCAAATTTACATAAAAGATAAGTCAAAGCTAATCAAGGAAGATTACATAACTCAATTCCCTAAAATCTCGCACTGGAATTACACCCTGTCGGTTACTGGATTATATCCGCTTCTAGACGCCGAATTAGGGTTTGAACTCTTCAGAAAAGTTGTAGCTCATGAACTTTTCTTGAATGTGGTATCTTGAATCACCTCGTTTGGACTCTTCTTGAAAGAGATACGGGCCTCCAAAAATTAGGTATCCATCCAGTAAACTTCAGTACTTTCTATTCTGGACTCCCAACTTGCACCTGATTTCGGTCCATCTTGTAGCCCGAATTAGTGAAAGTGTAAAACATACACATCGTCCCAAATTGAGTTATCTAACATTTCCAAGTTGTTTGAACCCATTTGGATCAGTACTCCAACCTGGGCATCTAAAATACTGACTAGTGTCCGGCTGCCTTCCTGAAAAATAGGGACTCTCCAAGCCACTTTCCTTATTTAGCATTGTCACCTTAGAAAACACTCAAAAACGATAATTAGCACTATAAACAAATATCACAAGACTCTATAAAATATCCTATACCATAATAAAGACAAAACAAAAACTAGACTCGATATTACGACTCTAATGCATGAAATGACCATCATGGCCTCCCACCAACCCTTACATCATATCATATGCATTGAAAAACTTGGACAATCAGATCATAGCCTTAATAAACATAGAAAAATCATGCATATACATCCCTTGGCTCATCTTGTACATGTTTGAATAAGAATCTCTTTAGTTTACATATTCTATTTGTGCACAAGCTTCTTGTTTGTGGAGTTTGTATGTTCAAGGCCCTTGTTTGTAAAGTTTGTATGTTTAGGGCTCCTTGAATCGCATCAGATTCCAAAACACCCAAACCTTCTCAGCACATACTACCTCTGCTTGAGAGAAGCTAAGTTTAAGACGAAATTGATCTAGTTGTGTTGCCGGTTTTTTTGGTTCAATAATTGTGAGCAACTGTATTTTATGGGATTTGAGTAAACGTTTCAATCGGACTAAGGATGTGGTTAAACCACATACATTCTAGACTAAGAAATTCATTGATCAGATTGAGATTGAGAGTTTGAAGAGCGAGTAGACCTGTCAGCTGAAGGTTGGTAAGTGCTTAACATCTCTTGCTTTGAATGACGCCTTCTTGGTTTAGGATGAGGGAGATCTTGTTCAATATTAAGCAGTTCTATTAAGGGACAAGGATTCCTTTCACAGGAAGCCAAGATCCGTTGGAGCTCCTCTCATGCTGCAAGCAGCCCTACCTTCAAAGTTTCTGACTGTGGTATTCCTTGCAGTGGCTCTTCAGTTGATTTATTAAGTAGGCATGCTTGCTCTCCTGTGGGAAAAAAGAGCTCCGTATCAGATATTGTGGCGCATAAAAGATTATCTTGGTCAACAACAAGCGCTTCTATGGAGCTCCCCACATTTGGCAATGGCGCATCAGCATTATGATCTGTCTATGGTCTCCTCAATGATTTCTGCACCATCATTTTTATTGTGTATCTCTGTAGACTGTGAATCTAATGGCTCTTTATGCGAAATTGGTGGAGATGGTTCATGACATTGAGCTTCTGTAGTGTTCGCTATTTCCTGGGAAACCATATTGTATGAGGGAGAAAGACCCTTGCTGAGAGGGTCATTAATGGCCTCCACTTTTCGAGTAATAAATTTGGACTCAATTGTTTCCAAAGCAGGTTGCTGTCCAGAACACAATTGAGCATCTGGGCTGAGTATTTCCTCAGAGCGTGGCACCTCAGCAGCTAAGTCTTTGTCTTTCTGTGTTGTTTTAGGCTTAGCTTTTTTTTGTGTTTATCTCTGCGGAACAGGTGCAGCAGGTATCTTTGGCTGAGGATCAATTACGTCTACAACTTTTGATGCGATTAATTACGGGCAAGCTTTTTGGTCATGTCCCAGTGTTCTACAAGAACCACAAAACAAAGGTACATTTTCATATTCTACAGTAGGATAGAACTCCTTATGTCCTCCTTGTATATGAAGTTTAGGTGGTAATGGTTTTGAGATATCCAACTCCAAGCATATTCTAACAACTGATGGCCTTAATCCCTAAGTCATAGCTGAATCCATTTTTAGTGGGTAACCAATCATATGTGCTATATCCACAGTGCAGATTTGTTATGAAGGTACAGGGGAAGACCTTGTATTGATACCCATATTGAAACAATAGGTTTATCCACCTGCGGATCAAAGTCAGGCGTCCACTTTGTGATTCGCATCTGATAACTGCTCAACGTCCATGTGCGGTGCAAAAAACATCATTGGTAAACCTCAACATTTGATAAAGTGATTCGTATGTTTTTATCATCCAATAGGCCCAATTTTGATATGGTTTTGAAACCTATTCTCTCCATGCAAAGAGACAACTGTTTCATGTTTGGCCTCCAATGCCAAAAAGATCCTATAAGTGTCTGTTGATAAGGAATTGAATACTTAGTTACTTCTTCGGTTGTGAAATTAATAGATGGCAGAACCTTGTATCGATTAACCGGCCGTGAAGGTGTAGAAGGTGGTGGCTCCAGGTTTTTTGATAAAGCTTGCAAAAAAAATTTCTTCCCTGCATGATCCAGTGGAGGATCATGCGATTCCATATGAGTATGTAAAAAAGATCAAAACTACGTTGGAAATATTCGCTGCTACAGAAATCAGAGTGACTTCCAAACCTGAGACGAGAACGTAACCGTAGTTCATGATCGATCGCCATGAAGATCGCCAGAGCCGCCGGAAGCCATTTTTATCCCTAAATATCTCCTTCGATAATATACATATATATACACACACACACACACATATATATATATATATACATATTGCAGCGCTCGCCTGGAACTAAGGTCGCGGCACGTACACCCTCCTTACTCTGCTATGAGAAGTACAAGGGGTCAATACTATTTGTGTGCACGTCGACATAACATGTATTGAAATCGCGGAAGCAAGGTAAAATGGACATAGTATAATCGACATGCATATAACAAAAATAACTGAATCCAACTATATCAGGAGTGTCGCCAGTATAAAATCAGGATACAACATCATTGACACTCTATAAAATCAGTATAAAATCAGGATACAACATCATATAACAAAAATAACTGAATCCAAATAACTGAATCCAACTACATCAAGATCCATACATTCATCGTTGACACTCTATCTTCGGCGCATCCTCTTCTACGTCCAAACTAGCTTCCAGTCCTGTGATATGTTAAATAATAGGGTGAGGGATAACGAATCGCTCAGCAAGTCTATCCACCTAGGTTCGTCATGAGGATCATACATGGGGATTGGGGTAGTGGCTGGTACAGTAAGGTGTGACACAGATATCAGATGCTCAATGTAAACAGAAATAGTAAAGCACAAAGTAAGTGCTGAAATAATAAAGCAGATATCATAGCATGAAGAACTATCACAGGCAAAGAGCATTATAAAGTAAACAGACTCGTATGCTAAACATTCTTGTCTTAACCCATAGTTGCTTCTTCTTGTAGATAATTTCTTTGGCTTGTTTCTTCTTGTTCTGTAGTCATACTTGGTCTCGTTTTTCAAGAATCATAACTTAGGGCCACTACAAGGTGCATGAGATATAATCATGATATATGCATCGTAAAACTAGCTACAATACTTCGTGTATCATAAGAAAGGTACCCACGACATATCGAATGATTTCCCGAGTAGCCACGAGTATCGTCTATGAATCCCGATGGTCCAACCATGGTGTTACATCATACATACATTGGACTAACGGTGACGCGTTATAGCAGAGAACCTGAGTCCCAATCGCAGTGTTACACTCTGATATAATGTATTTTGCCCCTGGCATCCTTCCCCAGGACCAGACATCAGGCAGCTCTCCATACAGAACGTCATAGACGTAACTGAAAGGCAGAGAACCCTTTTTCCTTACAAGGTGTTACACTCAACCTGCATATCATGCGTATATAAATAGGTAGAGAGCTCTTGTCTTAGACAAGGTGTTATACTCACTCATGGATACATGCATAGGTCAAATGGAATCATTCGTTTTGGTGTATAATTCCTTAAATCATGAAAATTTTAGAACATTTCTTGTAGAAATCAGTGATAAACATGTTTGTAAATAAAAGTCATTTTCTTTGTAAATTATGAAAAGAATATGCGTGAGGGAATGCTTAACGTAGGATTCTAATCATTTTGATTCCCAATTCTTTCATCCTTAACAGGTCGTATGAGTGTTTACTATTTTACCCTTCTAGGGTGATTTTGGGATAAATAGTCTTGAAACGTTCTTTGCTAGATATCTTGACCCTATTTGAATTTAGCATCGTGATTATCTTTGATTTGAATTATGCAACATATTCGTTATATTTTTACACTTACTTAACCTTAATTCAAATAGTTTATCTTATTATAATTGGGCCAAATGGCCCTTCTTGGCCGATTGTTTTCAGACATGCATATACTAATTTTGTTAACTTGAGGTGTACAATGATTAAGCTAATCGCTTACATATATTATACATATGACACTTATATTTAGTTAAGTGTGTACCAGTACGTATAATTCATTTTGAATATACCCATATAGCCTTATGACCGAAATTTCACCTATACACACATTATCCCGCTTTTCACACATCATAACCACATTCACCCACTTGTTTATGCCTTTAATTAAATATTCAATTTGTCATGTCACCTAAATAGGCCATGTGGCCAAATTTACACACACACACCCCTTAGCACATACTTACGTAATACACATACATACAGTATATTTCCTAAGTCTTTTCATAGACACATACCTACGTATACTAATAATTAGTCAAAATGTCATTCAATACCAAGAAAATGGCCACTTGACCGAGACACTTAACACACAAATACAAATATCCATTGCAACATTACAACATGACAACACCCTTATTAAATGTAAAATATGTATGTACACTCAAGTATTTCTTAAAATATTCCCATGACACGTGTTGTGGCCATTAGGCCCACACTAACACACACCTATCACCATTTGTTATTCAGCATTATAGATATAATACCCATACATATGCACAAATAATATACGAGAACATCCTAGCAGCCTAGTTTTAAGCTCTATAGCCGAGCTAATGCACACGCACCCCACAAGCACATGCAAATGTAAACTCATGCACATAGTACATTCTCATGTCTTTTCATAGACACACATATGTGCATTCTAATGTTTAATTTGTCACCCAAAATGTCATTAAGGTCCACTTGGCCGAATTACACTCTCCACACATATACTTTTGTGCACATTTCAACTGTGGTCTCTATGTGGTTATATCAAGTTGCATAAATATATATATACATACACACTTAATTTTTATAAGGATGTCATCATGTCACACTCTTTAATCCTTTTGGCCGAAACTGATTATATGCTCATATAAATGCATATTACAACTTATCAATTTATTCACCCCTATAAGATACATTTGTAGATATACTATAGCAATTATTGAATATCATCATGGTGCATTTAGCCATTTTTGCCAAAAATGTCATGCTCACATATACATACTTTTTTCAGTTCTCAGTACATGCAATTTGACTAATTTCACAAATATATCTACTCTTTTTCTTTACGCTCATGCACTTTCAATGTCAAACATGTGAATAAGTAATAAGAGATGAACATGGAGGCTATGGTTATGAGGATGATTTCGATGCTACACATATACGTATATGCACCAACGCATAAATATGTCAGAGAAAGAGCATGCAAGGTACTTTTCCCTCTATTCATAATCAAAAACGTGTATATGTGCGAGTATTTTACCAAGATCATGAAGTAATACACATGCAAGTATACTTTCTTAAGGTGCTTAGTAAATATACCATTTAATCTTATGCATGCATGATCCATCCTTAACTTTTAGCATAAAAGACTCCATTTCCTAGAATTTATGAAGAAACTAAGAAGATCTACTTGCCTTTGTCCTTGAATCTTACACTTAAAAAGGAAAAGATTGCCCCTTTTCTTTACCATCGTGACTCACGGCCTTAAGGCTCAATATGGAGAAAGGATTGATTAGTGAAGAAGAAAAAGAAAACACTAATAATGTTCTAAAATCAATTTACTATACTCTCACCTTCCAAGTGTCTTGAAGGCTCCTACTTTTCCTACTTGGAACCTCTTCGTCTTCCTTATTCGAGCTCACGGCGTGGAGCCTGGGAGAGGTAAAATATTGAGCCTTTTGTAAAGTAGATGAAAGAAAGAGGTTTAGGAAGATGTATGGGAGGCTTACCTTGATGATTCCTAGGTTTGGAGGCTTGTGACTTTTCTTGAAAATGGAAAGAGATTGATTCCTCTTGTTTGTGGAACTCTCGGATGAAGGCCAAAAGGAATGAGCGGGAAGGATTTTGAGTAGAGAGAGTGGTGTATGAAGAATGCAATGAAAAATGGGTGAAAGGGTTTATTCGTTGTCTTAGCCGAGATTCTATGGGTTAATGGGGAGGAATAATTATTTGTTTTAGCTTGGGAAGAATATATAGTGTACGAAAAGAATTCATGCATGAAAGATAATTGGTAAAAAGAGATGACATGTAATGATGGAGGAAGAAGATAAAGAAAAGAAAAGGAGAAACTTTGAGAAATTAGGGGCAACTTCTCGGTGGGGGTGCTAAGGAAAGAAGAGATTGTTTTGCATTAAAAAAATGGAGACGTGAAATGAGGAGAGATAAAATATTTGTTGAGAAAGGAAGTGGGATTCAAAATGCTAATGAAATATCTTGGCCCCTCATTTTCTCTTGGTTGCTGTCGAAATTAGAGAAGGAAAGGGGTTCAATCAATAGTCTTTAGTATGGGAAAGTGGAGTGTAAGAGTTGTAAGGGTTGCATGCATTGTGATTCGTTGAGAAAAATGTTCATGTGATGGAACAATATGAGTTGAAGGTTTTCTTTCTTTTCCTTGGTGAAACACCGAATTCTTGGGTGGAGGGGAAAAGAGTTCTTTGTCTTACGTGTTGGTTGGGAAAAAAGAGGGGAGATAAGGATGTACTTTTTGCTTGATTGTCCATTGGTTAAAAGGAGTGTATAATGAAGTGAGGAGAAAGTCTTCTCTTCCTCCTCCCTTGTCAGCCAAAAATTGTGAGTGTGATAGAGAAGAATTCTTATATAATTGTGAATTGGGAAGAGGGAAAGTGGTGGTGTAAGAGAAGTACAAAGTTGGTGTAAGAAAAAGCAAAAGGTGATTTAAGAAATGGGGCGACTTGGGACGGAAAACAATAACCATGGGGGTGTGTGGAGTGGCGGTACAAGGGGGTTGGGGGGTTGGAAGGACAATTTTGTCATTTACTATCTTCTTATGTCCAATTCTCTTTATATTTATATAATGGTAAAAGCTAGTTTTATATCCTACTTGTGTTTTTAGATTAATTAAATTACTTAAATTACTTAGTCCTTTAACGTTGCAACTTATTTGACGTAAAGTTTGATGAAAATTTTGTCTAGTGCGTGTACTACAGTATAATGATGGCACCTTAATCCCCACCGGGATTTTCTTGTGCGCTCTCCTTCAACTAGCCCGAGGTGTGGGTCACAACATATATATATGTATATATATATATATATATATATGTATATATATATATATATGTATATATATATATATATATATATATATGTATATATGTATATATGTATAGGATGGCGCAGGGCCTCTGGCGAATTTCCAGGCGGCTCTAGCCGCCGCCGCAGTCTTTTTCGTTCTCCATCGCCGCCGTCAATCCCCACCGACTCCAAACCATCCGCAATTCTACACTATTTCATTCTGCTATTCTTTTGATCAACCTGCAGTCGAAATTTTGGTCAAGAATGTCGACGTCGAAACCTCCATCGTTTGCCGATATTGTTGCCAGCGACTCCTCTGCGCAAAAAATCAGCATTTCACCCAAAACTGTTTCAAGACACAAAGGTATTCCTATGATCTCATTTCTCGATTCTGAAATTGATGCTCTAGCCGCGCCATTCAAATATTCCTTGGTTGGCACGTTTTGGTATGGACGAACTCCTTTGAAGGTGATCCGAGATGTTTTTGAAAAAATTGGATTTCATCAGGATTTGCGCATAACACTCATTGATCAAACCCACATTCTCTTAAATTTTCGCCAAGAAGCAGATTATCTCCGATGCTTTTATCGTAGATCATGGCTTATATCAGGTTTTCATATGCGTATAACCAAGTGGACTGTGGATTTTGATCCTTCTGCTGATGTACCCATTGTTCCAGTCTGGGTTGCCCTACCTGGCTTGCCGATCCACCTGCACTGTCGCGATGCTCTTTTTGAAATAGTGAAACCAATCGGTTGCCCACTCAAGCTTGATGTTGCAACCTCTGATGGCCTCAGGCCGTCCGTGGCACGAATATGTGTTGAGGTCGACGTATCGCAGGATCTGCCGCAAAAAATATATTTACAGGCAAAGAAAAGGCTTATACTGCAGTCAGTGATCTATGAGGACTTGCCCAAATTTTGTACTGCTTGTCATCGACTTGGGCATGATCAATCGTCTTGTACGCCAAAGATGTCAACGCCGTTGACAATTCCACTGCCTCCACCGCCACCCTCGTCTCGCCCGCCGAAACAACGATGGACACCTGTCAAGAAGAAGGCAACAGCACCGCCTCCTACGGTGCCATCACCTCAAGCTATATGCCTGACTTGCCTCCGGCTGAAATACCTCCATCGGGTGCTCCTGCCACCAGTGAAGATCCAAAAGATGTGGAGGAAGGCCATCTCCAAGACACTTTCTACGATGCCGTAGATCACCAAATGCCAGAGGACGTCATGCATACAGATATTGGACACTTGTCGGATAATGATTTGCCAGATGATCCATCGGCTGAGGTTGAGGCCATTCCTACGGTACCCGCGGAAGTTGCACGTCGCATGCAACTGCTTGACTCGTCGCCTGACGATGACATATTAATATCTAGACTGAATGATCAGACGGAGGAGGCACCGTTTATACCAGTTGTACCTCGTCGGAAGCGCCGAACTCGAAAGGACCTGCCTCCACTGCCTTCATTGACCATTCTGACGCGCAGCGCATCTCACGTCATTCAGGGAAGTCTTTCTAGCCTTACTCAATGAATATATTAATATGGAACATTCGAGGCATGCGCACGTCATTACCTCGATTGCAATAGTTGATTAGGAAACATCGTTTAAATTTAGTTGCTTTAATTGAACCTAAGCATACCCCGTCACAAGTACATAGATTTGGTTTGCGTCTTGGCTTTTCACATAGTTATGCTTCACGGTCAGAACATATTTGGTTTTTCTGGCGTGATAATGAGTTTCGTTTGCTTGCCACACAGGATCAAGATCAAGTGATCCACTTGACTCTGTCATCTGTTTCTCAGCAACACTCTTTTGTTCTCTCTTTAGTCTATGCAAAAACACACTGCTACACAGCGTCAACAATTATGGCACACATTATGTGATTTCTCCATGGGATTACAGTTACCTTGGATGATTGGAGGATATTTCAATACGTTTCGCACCCTTGAAGATCATAGTGGCCGCTCCACACCTTCTTTATCTGCTTTACAGGATTTTAATGACTGTATTGAAGCATGTTCTCTTATTTCACCGCCCTACCAAGGTTCGCGTTTTACTTGGGCCGAAGGCTGTAGTCTCGGACGTGTCCGCCGGAGGCTCGACTAGCTTTTTATTAATTCCTTGATGCATGATATGTTTGACACTCTGCAGCTTTCTCATTTGCCACGAGTCACATCGGATCATACTCCGGTTTTGATACAATGTCAGTTAAGTACAAGAAAACTCATCCGAAATTACACCTGAAAAATCTCAGACTACCAAAATACTGTCAAGTGTTGGCATCTCAGAATCATCGCTGAGGGCATATACTAGAAAATCGTCATCTCCCTTCTTCAATGCACGATACGCATGTGTTGCTGTCAGATATACATCTCACAGTATCTTCTTCAACTTAAAGTTGCCCTAATAGACAACCTCTTCTCGGGTCGAATCCTTGATCACTGCGTGCTTTTCCCGATGGTCGATTGAAGCATGATGCTTGAACAGCCAATCTATGCCAGAATAATGTCAAAGTCCCCAATCTGTATATAAATTAGGGTAGCCTCAAACTTCTGCCCTTCTATCTTAATTTTACAATCTTTATACAGGTGATGTGAAATAAGAACCTACTTGCCAGCTGCCTGAACACGATAAGGTATCTCCAACCACATCAGACAGCTGATAAGGTTCTTAGTGAACCTCTTAGACATGAAAGAGTGGCTTGTGCCACTATCAAACAATACATTTGCAGGTACATTGTCGATTAATATCGCACCTGAGACAATTTATAATTCAAGAAGCAATTCTAAACAGGTATAACATAATAACACTTAGATTGTGCAACTAAATATACATGTCACCACCTTTGGCGCATCGAGGACTTCTACATCCGTCATCACATAAACTCGGGCATTGGTTCGTGGGAGACCCCTCTGCTATTGCACATTTGTTTGTTGTCCATTCCTCAGCAACAGACAATCCTTCATCATATGACCCATCCTCTCGCAATTAAAGCATGCACCAGTCTCCAAATTGCATGAACCGGTGTGCAACTTTTGGCAAGTAGTGCAATGAGGAACCACTAGCTGAGGTCTAGTACTATACTGCTGCGGCTGATGAGGGTGCTAAAATGTGCTCGTGAGGCCTACTGAAACTACGATGGCCGTTGTGGCAGCTGTCGCACCCGAGGTCTACCACTGAATCCCCTTTGTACCTTTGTCCATTGTCCGGACCGATCACCTCCAACATCTCATGGCCTCTTGCCCTTCATCTATGCATCTCTCATTAGAATATCATGCTCAATTCGATATCATGCATCCAGTAGCTCACCGAAATCCCTTGGATTTGCATTCACGATCCATGTGCGGATGTGAGAATGTAAATTCCTCTCAAACTAAATCATCTTGAGCTGCTCGTCCCCATGATCACTGGGACATATCTCCCAAAAGCGGTAAATTGATTGAAGTAATCCACTACTATCATGCGGGGCTCCTACACAAATGATTCAAACATCCCTATCTTCTGTAAAGTGATTGAGGGTGGGATGTAGAACTTACGGTGTTACACCCCGTGATTTTTTTAGCGCAACTTTCGATACTTAGGTCAACCTTGAATGCAACCTAATCAATTATGTAGGTAATGTGACTTAGTTACACAAAACATAGAAGAACAAAAGAAAGGGGTTAAAAGTAGAATTAAAGGAAAGTATGAGAAATTACCTAAGAGGTCCCTACTAGGAGATAAGGGAGTTACACCACTTTTAGTATAACTCCCCATCTCAACCTAGGGGACGGTTTTAACATCAAAAAGGAGAGGCAAACCGCAGGAAAAAAAGAGAGAGGAGAAAAGGAGAGGAAAAGAAGAAGAGAGGAAGGAAAGGAAGGAAAAGGCCATTCTAGGATCACCCTTTATCAAGGTTCTGCAGTAAATTCGTAAGGTTAACTAGAAATCAAGGCAAGTAATCTTTCTATACGCTTTATGTAAATTTTGATACTTTAGGCCCTATGTTCTTACAAGGAGAAAACATGAATCACACATTAGTATTCTTGTCTTGCCTATCTTAAATGCTTTGTTATATGTAAGTCTTGTTGCTAATTGTGTAAAGTCTTGTTCTTTGGGCCATATTTCTGAAATAGTTGTGCAGTAATTGTTGTTAGTCAACCATGCCCATGAGAGTATATATGTTGATGTGTTTCTTGTCTTGCTCTACTCTTGTGTTGATTGTATACACTTAGATGTTGAGAGTAAGTGCAGGAAATTGAGGGATGAGTGATGACATTGTTGTAGTCTTGTTGGTTGGGTATTGTTGATGATAACTCTTGGAGGTGGTGAACGATTGAAGATTTAGAGTGGATCTTGTTAGACATTCACTAAGCATCAATTCATGATTAGATGTATGTTAAGTATGATGAATCTAGCTGTTAAGAAGGATCTTTAAGTGTTGAACCTGGAAGGGTTGAAGAAGAAAGGAGTTGGGTGGAAGTTACCGCAGAAAAACTGCAGTTTGGCATCGTCAGAACACTTCGAACGCCTACATGAGGCGCTTCAAGTCACATTAGGCGCCTAATGTAGCGTTCCATGTGTCCTGGAACTTTCCCGTACAGAAAAACTGCAGTTTAGAACCGTCCGAACACTTCGAACACCTACTTGAAGCGCTTCATGTCACATTAGGCGCTTCATGTAGGCGTTCAATGTCTACGGAACATCCCCGAACACTTCGAACACCTAGTATAGGCGCTTGAAGTCACTTTAGGCGCTTCATGTAGCGTTCCAACTGTACTGGAAGTCTTTTTGACCCTTTAAGCGCCCTATGTAAGTGTAGTAACTTTATACACTTCTTTTGAACATAAAATGCAAGGGTATTTGAGGTATATTTGAGGTGTAGATGGTAAGTTTGATTAAGTAAGCATAAGATTGAATTCTAGCGAATAAGTGAGACAAATGGACTTGGTAAAACACGTTTAGGGAGTGTTTGAGGTGCAAGACCATATCCTTGATAGACAAGAGGTATGTGTGTGTGTGCTACACGTTGATATGAAGCTATCTGTGCATCCTGCATCATAACATGGGCACTTGCATTTGATTTGAGATATGTTTTGCAAAAGAACAAGAAAGGTAAAGTTTGCGAAAGACAAAATGGCTGCTGGTTGATCACAGGGTATAAAAGTCACGTCTGCGAAAGCAGGGTATAAAGAGCGTGATCTGTGAATCAACAGCAGGGTATAAAGTATGTTATGGGGGCCGTGGACCTATCAGCACGGAAAATGAAGTATTTTATGGGGCCGTGGACCTATCAGCACGGATATATGATATATGTAATGGGGCCGTGGACCTTTCAGCACGGATATATGATATATGTAATGGGGCCGTGGACCTTTCAGCACGGGGTATAAAGTTATGATGGCTGTGGACTGATCACCCACAGGGTATAAAGTTCTGCTACGCGAAGAATATGATATGTAAAGTGATGAAATGTTTGTGAAATGACATGCATGACATGTTTATGAAAGAAGGCATATGCATGGGTGTTGTGTGTGATTTTAAAGAAGTACATGCATCATGATACACGAAGCATAAGACTTGACATGCAAGAAACGTGGTTAGTCTATGACTTGCTTATGTGATTCGTTGTTTTAATACATGTTGGTTCTCGTAACTGTGTTCACATATGTGCTTTATCTGTTTTGAGTAATTCTTATTAAGATGCTATTTGTTAACCCGAGCACCTTATTTTTGGGCAATGTTTTATACACTGGTGACTCGACGTGTGTGATTCCGTAGGGTGTATAGACGGGTTACTTGCTGGCGAAGTTTTCGCTAAGAACAATCATTCTGTCTCCTTTTCAGGTGAGCCTGATTATGAGTTGATATTTATCGAAGACGACGGCGAGTGGGCTCAATGGGATGATGGACAAGGGAATAGATAGATGCTGGACTATTTTGTTTGAGTTTGAAACTCATTGTTATTATGTTGTTCTAAAACTTATGTCGGCTAGATGAACAAACAGTTTTATTTCCGCTGCAGTTTTCTGGTTGTAATATTGACAACGAAGATTTAGATTTTATGACGTTTCCGCTGGTTTTAACTTACATTATGAAGGATGTATGCTTGATCTGCTTGACGCTTCGTAGTTCTCATAGTAGGCTACGGCGGGTGCACTGGTTCCGATAACGGTATCGGGCTGGGGCGCTACAGGTGGTATCAGAGCCTAGGCTTCAGATCTATTTCGGAAACTTAGGTTCATGGCCTAGGCTTCAGATCTATTTCGGAAACTTAGGTTCATGATCTTTTAGACTCTTAAGCTATGATTTTCCCTTAAGGTTGATCCTTAGTTATAAGTACTGATCTCTTTAGTGGTTAAGTATGATACGGGATGGGTGTGTGCGAGCGCGTTTATCATCTAATTTTGTATTAATAGTTATGCTACACACCTCACCTATTAGTACGCGTTCGAGCCTTCAGTAACCTTTTCGTATTTACTGAATGCTAATGAAATGTTAACCTTTCAGCGAAATATGCCTCCAAGAAGAGATAACACAGGCAACTCTGGCAATGGACAGGAGAACCAGCCACCACAAGTGGTTTTACCCCAAGTACTCACTGATGCGCTGACGGTCATTGCACAAGGGTATGTGCAGCAGCATCAGCCTCCGCCTCCACCACCGCCACAGCATAACTGTTGGACCGTGCACCTGCAATGAACACCACTAGAGGGGGGGGGGTGAATAGTGGTTAGCGGAAATTACACTACAACCCTTTGTTAAAATCCCCTTGAAAACAGAATCTGAGACCAACTCAGATTCAGAACCCGTTTTTCAAAAATTCACAAATAATTGTACACAACTCCAAAAATTATGAAACTTTCCAGAATTAAACTTCAATGAGTTAACAAGACTCTGTCCAAAAATCAGACAAAAATAAGATCGTTTGACCCTTCAAACAAATTAAAAGATTTAGATGGTCAATCTGGACAGAATTGGACAGAATGTTGCTGATTTTGAAAATAGTGTTTCTCTTTGAATACTCAACCAAAAAGGTTGATCTTTATATCAAAACACTCCTTAGGATGTGTAGATGAAGTTTCCAAAAGGCCCTGACCTCAAACAATTCTTGAAAAATACAGAATTTAACTTTTCTCAAAACTGGTCAGATTGCAGCCAGATTGGAGCAGTTATCTTGCAAAGACTGAAAGACTAACTTTTACTTGCTCAAATCAAGTGATTCTTGTTTCAAATGAAAGCTAACAGTCTGAAGTATAACTCCACCAAAAATCACGAATTTTGAAAATGTTTAGCTATTTTTTCAAATTGTGTGAATTTGGGTGAAAACTGCAGTCAAAAACGGGCAGAAAACAGAAATAAAGAAACAAGAGAAGAACACTGAGGATTTATCCTGGTTCGGTCAATGTGACCTACTCCAGTCCCAAGGAACACCTTTCCTTGGATTTCACTATGATATGAACACCTTACAACAAGAGCCAAGCTTGATCCTTGGGTTATACACCAACCCTACTCAAGACTTGGATAATCACCTTCTAAGCAACACTTAGTTGCAATACCTCCAACACCTATTGATGTAGCCTTATAAAGATGGCTAATCAATCTTACAAATGAAGCTCAAGAGGCTTGTAGCTCACCAAAATATTAAGAACAACTTTGCTACAACAAAATACAACAACAAGAACAAGAAGATGAATATGAAAGCTATAGAATGCTTGTGAGCTTCAAGTGTGTTTCATCTTCTTCACCAATGCCTCTATTTATAGTGTGATTTGAGCCTTGAAGATAAGAATGCCAATGTGTCATCATCTTCATCATCAACTCCAAATGTCTTCTCATCATTGGTTGGCTTTGTACACTTGGCAAAATAAGACACAATGATTGGTCCACCTTGGCAACTTTATGTGGCTGAAATTTTCAACAAAAAATGACTTGAATTTATCTTGAAAATGTGAAGATAATAGCACCATAACAACTCCATCATCTTCTCAACTCTTTGGCAAGATAATAGGCATTGAGAATTGACCATTTTAAACTTCAAAGTCAGCTCCAAAAACAATAGTAGCCGTTGGCTACTTGCCTTTTTAACAAAAAAAATATTTTGATTTTCTTTAGTAAAATAAGAAAGGATAATACCACCAAATTATCCCCAACATCAAGCACCATAATAGGACATGTGAAGTCTTCGTTTGACTTCAAAAAATCTTCTGAAAATGCCCAAGAAAACCAATATAGCCGTTGGCTATTTTTAGTAAATTCCAAGTTGGCAATTTTGCCAACTAGCTCCTTTTTGGTTGGTCCACTTGTCTCCAACTCACAAAATGAATGCACCATCATATCCACCTGATTAATCACGTTTTTGGACATACAAATATGTGTAGCAACTCAAATTTTTGAAGAAGAAATAAATAGATAACAGTTGACACGATTATGTCAACGTGTAACACCGAAATTCCCCAATATTTCTTCTTATATGTTGAGATCATTTCCACACCTTTGACACCTTTAATATCTCTGAATATTGATGATAAATGTTCTCTTATAACATATATAAGAGGGTCTTCAAGAAAAAATAGAATGTGACATCTCAAATCGTCACATATCCAGCTATAGTCAATAATATCATCGGTTGAGAGAATAAGATATAAGATCACCATATTATCTTCAAAATAATAATAACACAGCTCCAGAATGAAGATAATAATATACTCAAGAGATTCCTTGAGTGAAAATACCAAAAATACCCTTGGGGGTAAAATGACCAAAATACCCCTGGTGTAAGAAAACTCAAGAAATGACCCGGATGGTCATAAATACTCATGATATCACCTTTGTCATGATAAATAGGATAATAATATGCTCTTGAAATATTTCCACCATATCATGTTCCTACAAAACTCAAAATACCAATTTTGCCCTTTTTGGTAAGTTGTAGAAACTTCCAAGGCATGTTAGTCACAGGACAATAATAATCACCAAAAACACATAATATTCACATAATGAACATGTATAAATCATACACAAATGAAAACAACCAATTCATCACATTTTAGAAAATTATTTCAAAAAAAAACTAAACATCAATATCATTTTTCTTCACTTATTCATCTTTTTCATTTATAACACCATATGTGACATGTAACACTTAAAATCATGACTTTGAAAATTATCCAAACATATTTTTCAACTCAGGTTCTTTTATGGAGAGATGAGGAAGATGAGGGTGCCGGAGTTCGGTGGATGTACGGATCCTGAAGAGGCTCAGCATTGGTTGGCTGAGGTTGAGAAATGTTTCCGGCTGGTGCAAGTTCCGAATGAGATAAAAGTTGAGGTGGCCACACCCCTTTTAAGTGGCAAGGCTGGCGAATGGTGGGAAGGAATGGTGTTGAGAATGACCCCACCAATCTCATGGACACAGTTTTGTGATGTTTTCCTGAAATACTATGTACCGGAGACGGCGATCTTGGACAAGATAAGGGCGTTTGACAGACTGGAGCAAGGAAGGATGACAGTGTCGGAGTATGCAGATCGTTTTCATGCCCTGGGTAAGTTTGCCCCTGCGATTATGTCTGATAATCGTCTTAAGATGACGAAGTTTGAGAGGGGCTTGGACTCGAGGATACAATCGGCGATAGTGAATGCGGGGATGAAAACTTATGAGGATATGCTAGATGCGTGTTACCGTGTTGAGAGTGATTTTCGCCGAGTGGCGGCAAGAGCAGCTAGCGCAGGAGGGTCTGATAGAGGCAAGAGACCAAGGGAGGATGTGAGAGTTGGTGGAAGACCCGGACGTTGGGTCAAGATTCCGAAGAGAGGGCCAGTTGGGAATTTTCAGAGACTGCCACCCCAGAATCAAGTAGCTCAGCAGGCTATAGGAGTTTGTCCACATTGCGGCAGGAACCATGTTGGAGAGTGTAGGAAAGTGGCTGGGGCATGTTTTCGATGTGGTCAAGTGGGCCATATAATTAGAGATTGCCCGGAGATGAAGAAAAATAATCCTGGAGAGGCGGCTCAGCAGCCTAGAGCGAAGCCTAGAGCAAATGCCCGTGTACATCTCATGACGGATACGGATGTGCAGGAGGCTACCGACGTAGTAGCAGGTGCAATTTTAGTAAATAAGGTACCTGCCAACGTGCTCTTTGATAGCGGCGCAAGCCACTCCTTCGTAGCAAAGAGATTCACTAAACACCTGAGTAGTCTGCCTGAGTGGTTAGAAACCCCGTATCGTGTTCAAGCGGCCGGAGATCAAATTATGGTTTCGTATCATCGGTACCGGGATTGTGAATTGGAGTTTGAAGGACAAACATTCCCCGCCACACTGATCCCTATTCAGATGTATGACTTTGACGTCATATTAGGAATGGACTGGTTGGCTAAGAATCACGCTAATATTGATTGTCGGTTGAAGCAAGTGACAATCAAGAATGCTAAGATGGAGGAGGTAATATTTCAAGGAGATGCGGAACGAAAGAAGGTACCCAAAAAGGTGTACGTGTCGGTTGCACAAGCGCACAAGGCATTAAGGAAAGGTGCAGAGGGATTTCTAGTGTATGCCATGGATGTTACCAAGGAGGTATCGCCTATTGAGCAAATTCCAGTAGTCAACGAATTTCCTGATGTGTTTCCAGAAGATTTACCAGGAGTACCACCCCCGAGAGAAGTCGAATTTGAGATCAACTTGACTCCAGGGACAGAACCTATTTCTAAAGCTCCTTATAGAATGGCTCCGGCAGAATTGAGAGAGTTGAAGGAACAACTGCAGGAGTTATTGGACAAGAAGTTTATCCGCCCTAGTGTATCGCCCTGGGGAGCACCTGTTTTGTTTGTAAAGAAGAAAGATGGTAGCATGAGGCTTTGTATCGATTATAGAGAGTTGAATAAAGTTACCATCAAGAATAAGTATCCTCTCCCACGAATTGAGGACTTGTTTGACCAGCTCAAGGGTGCTAAAATCTTCTCTAAAATTGACCTCCGATCAGGATATCATCAATTACGAGTGAAGGCCGAGGACATCGCAAAGACAGCTTTCCGCACAAGGTATGGACACTATGAATTTTTAGTGATGCCATTTGGATTGACAAATGCCCCTGCGGCTTTTATGGATCTTATGAATACCGTCTTTCGAGAACAGTTGGATAAGTTTGTAGTGGTATTCATAGATGATATCCTTGTGTATTCTCCTGACGAGCAAACTCACACTGAGCATTTGAGAACCGTACTAGGCATTTTGAGGCAGAAACAACTTTATGCAAAGTTTAGCAAGTGTGAGTTCTGGTTAAGAAGTGTAGCTTTCCTGGGTCATGTGATATCAGAAGAGGGGATTGCTGTTGACCCGAAGAAGGTGGAAGCTATAACTGAATGGCCTAGACCTACCAATGTCACCGAAGTGCGAAGTTTCTTGGGTCTAGCGGGTTATTACAGAAAATTTGTTGAGGGATTCTCGAAGATTGCCGTACCTCTCAGTCGCCTTACTCAAAAGAAGTCCAAGTTTGAGTGGACGGCTGAATGCGAGCAAAGTTTCATGGAGCTTAAGAAGAGATTAACGACAGCTCCAGTATTGGCTCAACCCTCTGGAACGGATGGATTTGTGATTTATAGTGATGCGTCAAAGAACGGGTTAGGTACGTGAATTATAGTATAAGATTATAATCTTGTATACCCATTAAGTTTAGACTAACGCCTTGTTTGTAGGTTGTGTTTTAATGCAAAACGAACGAGTCATCGTGTATGCCTCAAGACAGCTAAAGCCTTATGAACAAAACTATCCCACACATGATCTTGAACTTGCCGCGGTTGTGTTCGCCTTGAAGATTTGGCGGCATTATTTGTATGGAGAGAAGTGCGCGGTATTCACGGATCATAAGAGTCTAAAGTATTTATTCTCACAGAAGGAATTGAATATGAGGCAGCGGAGGTGGTTGGAGTTGCTAAAAGACTACGACCTAACTATTCATTATCACCCGGGAAAGGCTAACAAGGTAGCCGACGCCTTAAGTAGGAAGTCCAGCCATGCACGACAATCACCACTGGAAAGAGAGATGGAGGAGTTTGGTCTGGATTTGATTGAATCCACGGTGAACGTTTTGACAGCATTAACTATCACCCCGAGTTTGATCGATCGGATAAAGGAGGCACAGAAGAGAGATAAGGCTTTAAGAGAGATAATGGAAAGGGTGAAACATAGTCCAGTTGAAGGATTTCGGACTAAGGATGATGGGAGCTTATGGTTTAGGGAAAGATTATGCGTGCCGGATGTTGACGAACTTAGGAAAGAAGTTTTGCAAGAAGCTCATAATTCAAGGTTATCGATACACCCCGGTAGCACCAAGATGTATAGAGATCTCAAGCGATACTATTGGTGGTCCGGGATGAAAAGACATATTGCGGAATTCATAGAGAGGTGTTTGGTGTGTCAACAAGTCAAAGCGGAACACCAGTGGCCCGGTGGATTGTTGATGCCGTTGGAAATTCTGGAATGGAAATGGGAACATGTCACAATGGATTTTGTAGCCGGATTACCAAAGACAAGAAGTGGATGTGACATGATTTGGGTTATCGTGGACCGTTTAACAAAGTCTGCCCATTTCCTACCCGTTTCAAGTGAAACACCTCTCGACAAACTAGTGAAGGTGTATATGGAGAACATTGTGGGCTTACATGGTGTTCCGATAAGTATAGTATCCGACCGAGACTCACGGTTCACATCTAAGTTTTGGACAGCATTTCAAGAAGCCATGGGTACAGAATTAAGGTTGAGTACGGCATATCATCCCCAAACTGATGGACAGTCCGAGCGGACAATTCAAACCTTGGAAGATATGCTAAGAGCTTGCGTGCTGGATTTCAAAGGGAGTTGGGATGGAATGGTAAAGCTGATGGAGTTTTCTTATAACAATAGTTACCACAGCGCAATTGATATGGCTCCTTTTGAGGCTTTGTATGGAAGGAAATGTAGGTCTCCGATTTATTGGGACGAAGTGGGCGTGAGGACCATCACTGGGCCTGAGCTATTAGAGAAAACATTAGAGAAGGTGAAAGTCATCCGGGAAAGACTCAAGATGGCTCAGGACCGCAGCAAAAGTTGGGCAGATTCCAAACGACGACCATTGGACTTTGATGTGGGTGAAAAAGTTTATTTGAAGGTATCACCTACGAAGGGCGTCATGAGGTTTGGAGTAAAAGGCAAGCTAAGCCCTCGTTTTATTGGTCCTTATGAAATACTTGAGAAGGTAGGAGCTTTGGCATATAAGTTGGCATTACCTCCGGTGTTGGCGCAAGTTCACAATGTATTCCACGTGTCACAATTAAGAAAGTACGTGGCGGATCCAAGTCATGTACTTGAAGCTCAACCTTTGGAACTCAAGGACGATGTTACATATGAGGAAGTACCCGTGAAAATTGTGGACCGAAAGGATCAAGTGTTGAGGAAGCGAGTGATTCCTTATGTAAAGGTTCAATGGAGCAATCACACGGAACGGGAAGCCACTTGGGAGCTCGAAGAACAAATGCGGGAGAAGTATCCTCAGCTCTTCAACTAAGGTACGTAAGTTTCGAGGACGAAACTTTTTGTAAGAGGGGAGGAATGTTACACCCCGTGATTTTTTTAGCGCAACTTTCGATACTTAGGTCAACCTTGAATGCAACCTAATCAATTATGTAGGTAATGTGACTTAGTTACACAAAACATAGAAGAACAAAAGAAAGGGGTTAAAAGTAGAATTAAAGGAAAGTATGAGAAATTACCTAAGAGGTCCCTACTAGGAGATAAGGGAGTTACACCACTTTTAGTATAACTCCCCATCTCAACCTAGGGGACGGTTTTAACATCAAAAAGGAGAGGCAAACCGCAGGAAAAAGAGAGAGAGGAGAAAAGGAGAGGAAAAGAAGAAGAGAGGATGGAAAGGAAGGAAAAGGCCATTCTAGGA
>AP025046.1:32250905-32319187 GCA_036186865.1 Eustoma russellianum | reverse complement strand
AGGCCATTCTAGGATCACTCTTTATCAAGGTTCTGCAGTAAATTCGTAAGGTTAACTAGAAATCAAGGCAAGTAATCTTTCTATACGCTTTATGTAAATTTTGATACTTTAGGCCCTATGTTCTTACAAAGAGAAAACATGAATCACACATTAGTATTCTTGTCTTGCCTATCTTAAATGCTTTGTTATATGTAAGTCTTGTTGCTAATTGTGTAAAGTCTTGTTCTTTGGGCCATATTTCTGAAATAGTTGTGCAGTAATTGTTGTTAGTCAACCATGCCCATGAGAGTATATATGTTGATGTGTTTCTTGTCTTGCTCTACTCTTGTGTTGATTGTATACACTTAGATGTTGAGAGTAAGTGCAGGAAATTGAGGGATGAGTGATGACATTGTTGTAGTCTTGTTGGTTGGGTATTGTTGATGATAACTCTTGGAGGTGGTGAACGATTGAAGATTTAGAGTGGATCTTGTTAGACATTCACTAAGCATCAATTCATGATTAGATGTATGTTAAGTATGATGAATCTAGCTGTTAAGAAGGATCTTTAAGTGTTGAACCTGGAAGGGTTGAAGAAGAAAGGAGTTGGGTGGAAGTTACCGCAGAAAAACTGCAGTTTGGCATCGTCAGAACACTTCGAACGCCTACATGAGGCGCTTCAAGTCACATTAGGCGCCTAATGTAGCGTTCCATGTGTCCTGGAACTTTCCCGTACAGAAAAACTGCAGTTTAGAACCGTCCGAACACTTCGAACACCTACTTGAAGCGCTTCATGTCACATTAGGCGCTTCATGTAGGCGTTCAATGTCTACGGAACATCCCCGAACACTTCGAACACCTAGTATAGGCGCTTGAAGTCACTTTAGGCGCTTCATGTAGCGTTCCAACTGTACTGGAAGTCTTTTTGACCCTTTAAGCGCCCTATGTAAGTGTAGTAACTTTATACACTTCTTTTGAACATAAAATGCAAGGGTATTTGAGGTATATTTGAGGTGTAGATGGTAAGTTTGATTAAGTAAGCATAAGATTGAATTCTAGCGAATAAGTGAGACAAATGGACTTGGTAAAACACGTTTAGGGAGTGTTTGAGGTGCAAGACCATATCCTTGATAGACAAGAGGTATGTGTGTGTGTGCTACACGTTGATATGAAGCTATCTGTGCATCCTGCATCATAACATGGGCACTTGCATTTGATTTGAGATATGTTTTGCAAAAGAACAAGAAAGGTAAAGTTTGCGAAAGACAAAATGGCTGCTGGTTGATCACAGGGTATAAAAGTCACGTCTGCGAAAGCAGGGTATAAAGAGCGTGATCTGTGAATCAACAGCAGGGTATAAAGTATGTTATGGGGGCCGTGGACCTATCAGCACGGAAAATGAAGTATTTTATGGGGCCGTGGACCTATCAGCACGGATATATGATATATGTAATGGGGCCGTGGACCTTTCAGCACGGATATATGATATATGTAATGGGGCCGTGGACCTTTCAGCACGGGGTATAAAGTTATGATGGCTGTGGACTGATCACCCACAGGGTATAAAGTTCTGCTACGCGAAGAATATGATATGTAAAGTGATGAAATGTTTGTGAAATGACATGCATGACATGTTCATGAAAGAAGGCATATGCATAGGTGTTGTGTGTGATTTTAAAGAAGTACATGCATCATGATACACGAAGCATAAGACTTGACATGCAAGAAACGTGGTTAGTCTATGACTTGCTTATGTGATTCGTTGTTTTAATACATGTTGGTTCTCGTAACTGTGTTCACATATGTGCTTTATCTGTTTTGAGTAATTATTATTAAGATGCTATTTGTTAACCCGAGCACCTTATTTTTGGGCAATGTTTTATACACTGGTGACTCGACGTGTGTGATTCCGTAGGGTGTATAGACGGGTTACTTGCTGGCGAAGTTTTCGCTAAGAACAATCATTCTGTCTCCTTTTCAGGTGAGCCTGATTATGAGTTGATATTTATCGAAGACGACGGCGAGTGGGCTCAATGGGATGATGGACAAGGGAATAGATAGATGCTGGACTATTTTGTTTGAGTTTGAAACTCATTGTTATTATGTTGTTCTAAAACTTATGTCGGCTAGATGAACAAACAGTTTTATTTCCGCTGCAGTTTTCTGGTTGTAATATTGACAACGAAGATTTAGATTTTATGACGTTTCCGCTGGTTTTAACTTACATTATGAAGGATGTATGCTTGATCTGCTTGACGCTTCGTAGTTCTCATAGTAGGCTACGGCGGGTGCACTGGTTCCGATAACGGTATCGGGCTGGGGCGCTACATACGGAACTCCATCAGGAATTGCAACCAAGTAACCGGTAAGGGCAGATGATGTAGGCCCGTACCCCACCACTGATCGGCCTCACCAATCAGAAAAGGTTGGATAAATTGAACTTTCATCTCGTCAGGTACTTGAATCAGATCAAAATTATTATGTACCTACTTTAGCCATCTCTTGGCTACATCTGGATCAGATCCGCCCTCGAAATTAGGCACTCGGGCCATATTCAGCTCCCCATAAAAGAAACAAGTGCCCTGCTCCGGTGGTGATGGCGGTGGTCGCAGCGGTGGAGGTGCGGCATGATTCTGGTGATTGTTATTCCCAATTGCCTATGCAATCTGTGCCAATGCCTGAAGTACAGCCTGATAAAAATCCCCCTCATACTGCTGCTCCTGAGGTTGGGGTATAGGATCAGCAAATGGTGGTACCGGCTCCACTGGCGGAGGTACCTGTGGCGGTGAAGGAGGGGGTAACTCTGCTGGTCTATCTGTGCGCAATTTTCCTCTCTGTCGTTGCGGCATCCTACTGGAGACATTTTATATCAATAAAATAGTCAACAAATACTTAATGAAAAATACTTATTCAAGTCATTTTTCCATACTCTTTAGACGGTGTTTCTATTTATTAGGGTTTTCTTTATATTTGTCTATTGCTTAAATAAAGTAGTGTTATTTTGTCTGTTAACCCTAAACCTGAACTCTCAGTCTAAAATCATCACTTAAGTTCTAAAATCACCACTTAAATTCTAAGTGTTTACTTTACTATTTCCACCGTGGATCAATAGCCTTACGCTCTGATACCACCTGTAGCGCCCGGCCTGGGACTAGGGTTTTGGCACGGTACACCCATCGTACTCTACTACGAGAAGTACAAGGCATCGATACTATACATACGCATGTCGACATGAATCGTAAATCAAGATAGCTGAAGCAAAATAAAGATAAACATACGACATGCGTAATAATAAAAATCGACATAATGTGTACAAATCATAATGTGCAATATCTCAAAATAATGTAAGTACATCATGACAAAAACCAAATATCAGGTACATAACTCCGGCCTACATCTAAGCTCACAGATACTCTAGTCGGGGTCCTTCCTTCTTGAATAAGGCATCAGAGTCCCCGTTCTCTGCAATGTAAAAAGGCAAGTAATGAACGATAACACCAATAGCCCAGCAAGTAATCCATATAGGTATGTCATGTGGATCATGCATGAGAGACGAGGTAATAAAATAACGGTACGTAAATAAGGAATAAAACAGTTCACGTCTCCAACTTTAGGAAATAAAGTGCGTAACAAAAATGTAAATAAATATATGTATCAATATCATCATCAAAGTAACCATTCTATGCTATAAGTTCCTAAGAATGCCATTTCTATGCATGACCATACTAAAGTCTCAATCTATGTCTAAGATAATCATATACTTAGTCTCAACTTCTAGATGTATCAAGTCTTTATATGAGTCATGTAAATGCGATATACTTACGATGCGACGTCATAAACGATGCCATAAAAATTCTATAACGATGAAAAATAAAACATGGTATTCGTATTCATTTTCTATAAACATGTCCAAGACATAACATTTTCATAAACATGACATTTTCATATGATGGCTATAGCACTTTACCTTGCATGTGAATTATATCGTCACAGTAATGGAATATCCTCCATATAGTCACATGTACAAAATATGAAATCCCGATAAGTAAAAATGGTGTTACATCATAGTGTACCTAAACTAATGGTGACCCAATATGCCGGAGATCCCTCGCCCTTGACAAGGTGATACACTCGGCCTATAAAGAACCATACTATATGCCCATGATATCAACCCCCTTGAGTTCTAATATCGTGACGGCCTCCGATCATTGATAACATACGATATGCCCAGAATACCAACCACATCAGACATGGTATTATGACGGCCTCCGAATAATCAAGTACATATGATAAACATGTCATGAGATATCTGACTATGCGATATAATTCGATATGCAAGGGTGAACTTTTAAAAACGTTTCATGATATGAACATGGATGCATTTGACTACTTGGCTATTCCACAATATTTATACACTAACATTTTCTCATTTCCTCAATTCCTACATGTAATCCATGCCTTAAACTATGAGAATACATCCTATTTCTCCATCCAAGGCTCTCGACCAGTACACCAAAAAATAGCCCACTTTTTTGTTTATTTTATCCATCTATATTTCTTTTAAATTACATATTACACTTAGGAAAAATGGCCAAAACCCTAATTTAACTCTCATTTACATATGACTTCATATTTCAAGGTAATATATATTAACTAATTATATTTTCTATCATACTTAATTTTATACATATTTATATCCATAAACATATCCAGAATGATTTATTTTACACCCAATATAGGTTTAGGCGGAATGTATACATACACACCAAAAATGGCCATATGGACGTGTATATATCTTTTTTTATAAAAGAGACGCATGTCCCTACATTTTATTTAGACCATTACCCTCACTTATGGCGGAGGAATACCATTGTTACATACAAAGTCATTGCATAATTGAACAAAGGAACTCAATGGAAGATACATATGTAAAATTTGCAAGGCACCACTAGAAGGGAGGGGTTGAATAGTGGGTGTGGAAAATGTGGTTTTTAAAATAGTTTTAAACCAAAAACCCAACTCTTGAAAACAGTTTATGTTTTCAGGATCAGTTTTGACACGTATTGAAAACTAGGTTGCACGTCTTCAAAAATTCTGAAATTTGGAGAGAACATAGTCTCAGATGTTTTGAGTATCTTCAAAAAATTTCAGATTAAATATCAACCTCTAACCTCTTGCAAAATTGTTGGTGGTCAGATTGCGCAAATCTGCCAGAAACGGTAGTCTGATTTGAAAAATTAATTCCTATTTGTCCGTAGCTCCAAATGCTCTGAAATTTAATGAATAACCCCTTATTAGTTGTATTTAATTGGGTTGACACAGTTTTGAAAAATGCTTTTGGGAAGATAGTCAAATACGTTCAAAGTCTCAACCTTTGCAAGCCTTAAAATCAAACTACACTAGTCTCAGAACTTTAGACGTTTGGATGACTTATCCTTGTCCAAAAGGGTTGAAACTTATGCCAAATTAACCTTAAGACGTGTGGATATGATTCTGGAAAGTTTTGTGATTTTTGAAACTCGTTTACTATTTTTAATCACGTGATGAAAAACCATGCACAGTACTGAAACTGAAAGTAAGTGCTGAAAGTAAATAACACTAGGAATTTTATACTGGTTCGGTTAAAACAACCTACTCCAGTCTTCACAGACACCTTCCTCGGTTAGCACTAATCAAAAAACACAAATAACACCTTACCACACAGGGTTGATGGAGTTACACACCAACTCCAACCCTTTACAAACCTTGTATGTGAATATAACGATCACGAACACCACCACCTTGCAAGTGTAAGATTGATCACACCTTGATCAATCTTTTACAACAATAAAGAGAGTATGTGGTTGTATATATGAAGCCTATTCAAATGTATGAATATGAGTACAATAGGCTTTTAGAGAGAAGAAAGAAGTGTAGAAGAAGATGAAGAAGACCACGTTTTTGGCTCTTTGAATTGTAAGACTTGTCTTGTCTTTTGTTTTCTCTCCTCCTCTTCAATTTATCAAGAATGTGCCGCCCCCTATACCTCTTTCCTCTCTTGAAAATTATCTTCTAAGTCCTTGGAAGAGTATATTGCATCATTGTGACATTTTCTTGCTTATTTGGCAACTCCTCATTGGATGGTCATTAAGCTCTTGCTTACTTGGCACTCATTGATTGGATGGAAGTTGTCATCATTTGATGACTAGATAAATCTGAAAATATCACTTAAAACATGTGCCAATTAGCCATAAAATTATTTCCATAAAGCATACAATCATCCCACATAATTAGCAAGACAAATAATCCCATTCTTCCATCAAAAATTCGGCCATTATGTCTCTTCACATGCTGAAATTTCAGCATGTGTAACATTTACACTTTATTCAAATTGTTGCCAAGTTTGCATTTGATTTATTCTTTGAAAATAAAGAAGAAATCAATCATCACTTAGTACACAACATTTCTACCAATTTTGGAAAAAACTTAGTCACCAAGTAGGCCTTAAAATTGGCCAACACATTACACACATGCTGAAATTTTCAGCATGTGTGATATTTGAAAATATCACTTTATTAATTTCCATAAAATATTCAAAACGTTGCCATAACATCTTTCAATTTATCCACATGATTCAAATTGGTAAATATGGCATAATTTAGTATGAAATTCGGCCAGCCTATGCACACATGCTGAAATGTTCAGCATGTGTTACAAATGTGGCATAGTTTGAAATGTTACCTTGTGTAGCTCCTTCCTTTATGTCACCAACATTATATGCTTCATTCTTGGCCAATCAATATGCCAACAAAGCTCCACATATGCTCCAACATAGCAGGTATAGGCGTGTGATGAAGGATATACATGTGCTGAATTTTGTTTTTGCAAACTTTGTAAAATAGTGCACATATAATTATACACACATGGTATATTCCAATAAGCCCTTAATTGATTTTTCTACAACACTTTAGAATGTATGAAGTATGTAAAATGTGTCTAGATACATGTTATATGCCATGCCAAAAATGTTCCATGTGTCGTGTACGTAGAAAACCGAATTTTCGACGTTTATCGATTACCCGATTTTTCTCTAATTAAATTCCAAATTTTTGCACATGTTATATATATATATTATGTTACACATAATATACATAAATTAAACTTTAATATTCAGCACTTAGGCTGATCTAAAGTGGTGCCTAACCATGTGACAAAATTGAAATTGGAATTTCCACAATTTGGCCTTAATTGAGGGTGATTTTTGTGTGCCAACATGGAATGATTTTATGGCTGCACATACCATGTAAGAAACAAAATTTGTAGCCATTTTTGAAGTGTAGGGGCTGACCATCTATTTATGGCAAGTACGTGACATGTTGGCGAAGTTTCGGTATTCACACGATACGATAATTTTTGGTTTAGAACCTTTTAACGTGTCGTAATAAATTTGTCATCACCATGACTTATATCATATGCTATAAGACCTTAATATACTCATAAATATGAGTTAAGTATAGTGATGTGACGTTAACGTACGTACGTAAAATATATAACGTGTCGGTAGTACGTTGGAATATATGTGTATGTGCCTTTTAAAAAAAATCTGAATATATATATATATACATATATATATATATATATATATATATTTAAAATGGCGTGTGAAAAGGTTGTGGAGAACTTTCCTTTCTTCAACTTGTTGCCTTTTTGTCTTTTCCAAATATGGCTTCCTTTAATGAACTACTTAGTTTATTTAACTAAGTACTTCACTTAATGAACTAGTTTAGTTCATTAATGATGGCACCTGAAAATAGTTCAAACATAACAAATGCTTGCCATTTGATGTAAGCTTTAAAGCTTCATGGCTCGTTAGTACGACAACATTATATATGAACTATATAAGGCAAGTTTTATGCAACGTGTCATGTCATGAAATATGTCATGCATTTCTTTAATACACGTTTATTTAAATCATGCATTTTGTAATCACTCAAACCGCTTTTCCTCTACAACATATTGTACCAAATGCTATGTAAAGGGAGAGGTGTGTTTTCAAAAGTGGTATGACATGTCTTATTAAAACCTTGGCAAGCAAAACCACCCTTGTGGATAAAATCTTGCACGAAGGAAAAAGAGTGCATATTTACCACCCTTGAAAACTTGCGTATGAACCTCCACTGCCCAGTCGCTAATATGATCTCGCAGAAGCAATGATTAACTGCCGACAATGCCTGATAACAGGCAGCCGCATTCGGTCGAGTCCATGCACATGTAAAGAGAAGTCCAAAGTTAGATGATGATAATAGACATAGTGAAAACATAAAAGCCACCAGAAACCAAAGCATACCGAGTCTGCCTGCACCTCTTCGGATACAGGCAGAAATAGTCAGTGATTGCCAATCCATTCAGAAGACATGATGAATCTCAAGTGATGCGCAGATGTACAGATGAGAGGTCCAAGCGAATGGAACCTCGGACTAAAGGCGGAAGAGTGTTATAAACATATGTTTGAGTCAGAGGGTCTATCGTTCCGTGCTAGGCAAGGTAATGGACAGCCATGTTTGCCTCTCTATAAACATGATTGAATTCAAGCCTATGCTGATTCTTCAACGACTGCAATAAACGCAAATGATAATTTCCGAAAACTGCCTGCAGATGCGCCAGACGTGTATAAATCTAAGAATAATCCGATTCAAGAATAAGTGAATGATATAGTGGCAGAAAATATAGTAATCCGAATACCGCAGCTTGAATCTCTGACATCAAAGGTATACTTTGAAGCAAGCGAAATGAAACAGCACCCACACAGAAACCAGCATGATCACGCAAAATAGCACCTCCTGCAGCATAATGCCTTCCAACGGCCGCATCGACATTTAATTTCAATCTAGCCGAAAGGGGAGATAACCATCGAACCACTTGCGGACGTGGGGGCCAAATCCTCGGCAACCAAAGAAGGTGTTGTGTCGAATAAACCCCAGCCGCCAGCTTCGAGCCCTCTATTGTTTTACCTCACATAGCTATGTCATAATGGATTGAAGCCCTAAGGGACACCGAAGTAAAAGAAACCATATCACCATACACTAATGACGCGTAAGCACGCCACATGTTATGCACAATAATAGCCCAAACCACAACTTTGAGCACCCCAAATAGAGAGGATAATGTAGAGTGATACCACCAAGATAAGAGATATTGCCAAAGCTTCATCGATGTTGGGAAATCACAATGCAACTCCGACGCATAAAACTCCCATATACTTAGAATATCCTCATAGTATAAAAACACATGATCCATTGTTGCGTTGCAAAAAGGGCATTGTGTAGATCGAGTAGTATTATACGTACCAATGTAGTCCTCAAAAGGTAAAGCAGAATGATAAAGACGCCACAAAAACTGTTTGATGGCTGGCGAATGATGTTTATTCCAAATAAATTTTGCAGAAAGAAGTGTTCTGTGTGCGACAAAGATCATATGCAGTATGCAATGAGAACTCACCTGTAGCGGTAGGCGTCCAGCTTATATTCGTCCCTTATCCTACTGTTTGAGTAATACATATATAATGGATTCTACAAATGATCTTCCAAACAAATGAATCAGGTAGTCTAAGTCGATAATCCCCTCGGTTTCCATATTTGGCATGCATATATTTACTCTAGAGTGTACTATTTTGCTGATAAGACCATCAAATGCGACAATAGTAAGCCTCCTGCAGCATGCGAAGATCACGAATGCCCAAACCTCCTTCCTCACAAGGTGTAGTAATATTGGACCATGCAACCCAATGATGTCGTTGTCTCCAGTAAAATGTGGCCATTTTTCGTTTTATAATTTTAGTCACCGATTTTGGCAATCTGCCTACAACAATAACATGCAATGGTAGGGCCGAAATAACTGCACGAAGTAAAACCAGTCTACCTGCCGAAGAGAGTAGGTGAGTATGCCATCCATTCAGACGAGCGTCAATATGCTGTAATAAATAAGCATAGTATATGGGACAATTTATGCCCTTGTGCAAATAAGAATCGAGATATCTAAATGGCAAGCTAGAACATCGCATGTGCAAGATATCCTCAAAACCTCTTCATTGATGTAGCGATGTGGCTGCAGACGGGATGAAGCTGCTCTTGTGGAAATTTACCTTTTGGCCAGAGGCTGTTCCATATGATGTTAAGAACGCGTGAAACCGCCGTAGATTCCGATTTGAGCCTTGTAAAAACACAAACAGGTCATCCGCATAAGCCAAGTGTGTAATATGGAAAGGAATCCGCCCTAAACGTAGTGGCTGCAAGTCTCTAGAGGCCACTAATGCTTTCAAACCTCTACTGAACCCTTCTGAAGACAGAATAAAAAGCAAAGGCGATATGGGTCACCTTGCTTAACGCCCCTGTATGGCCGAAAGGATTGAGAGGGCCGACCATTAATCAATACTGCTAAAAGCGTAGCGCCTAAATGATTCAGCATATATATATTTTTTTTAAATCAAAGGAAATTTTATTATCATAATCCCTCTCATTTGGCGGAGGAAAACCTTATTACAAAGCATAAAAGTATGGCGATAGTATCAGTAAATGATTATCAACATCCAAATGATATATGATATGCCGCATTAAAACATTGTCAAGTAAAACCACCCTTGTGGATAAAACCTTGGCGAAGGAAAAAGCGTACATATTTATACCAATGGAGTGTTGATATGTGCTATCGCTGAAAATGAATGAAAATACATTTCGAGACGAATACAACAACGGAAAAGGAAGCCATGATGAATCCCGCACTTGATGTGCATCTGTTGTTCCGGTGGAGAAAGCTGTGACGTCGGCGAGTGAGACAGATGTGGGCTGTGAGATCGTCCATGCACAACAGAAAGAAAACTTTGAGTGAAACAGATGAATGGGATACGGAAAAATGTTTACAACAATTCGAAAGCAGACCGTACCCGGTCTGCCTGTACCAAGTAGGGCACAGGCAGAAATTGCAAAGGCGTGCCAATCCATATGGAAGACCTTAGCCTTAAGGAAAGCGCAAATGTGCAGATGAGAGATCCAAAGCAATGGTACCACGAACGGTAGATGGTAGGCTGCGACTTGAAAAGGAGCGTGTTTGGGGAAACATCATCGCATGCTGAGCTAGATAGTGTGTCGCCATATTAGCCTCTCTATACACATGTCCAAAGTCCAGACCGTGATGATGCAATAATGTCCGCAATAGTCTAAGATGATAGTTACCAAATATGGACTGTGGTTGTCTCAGGCATGAGACTATTTGGGCACAGTCAGACTCTAAGATAATGGTACGATAAAATGGAAGAAAATAGATCAGACCAAACAATGCTGCCTGGATTTCCGCCGCAAGCGGCGTACAGTGAGGAAGACGAAACGAGATCGCTCCCACACAGACTCCGAGATGATCACGCAGAATCGCCCCACCTGAGGCGTAGGACCTGCCAACTGATGCATCAATATTTAACTTTAGCCTACCAGAGGGTGGAGTTTGCCGTCGGACGATTTGGAGGCATGGAGACTGAATTCGTGGAATCCATGAGAGATGAAGTGGTGGACCCGTCGTGATCTTTGAGTCTTGTATAGATTTGATCCACATCTCAATATCTGAATGTATAGCAGCCCGAAGTGCAGATGGAGCAAACGAAGACGATTCACCATATACCAAGTTGCATAATTTCGCCAGATATTAAAAACAACTATAGCCGGAATGTCTATCTTTAAAATCCCAAAAAGCGACGAAAACGCTGATCGATACCACCAAGATAACAGGTATTGACGAAGGTGTAATGAAACGGGCGATATACCATGTAGTTCAGTGGCGAAGAAATCCCAAATGATACGAATGTCACTGCAGTAAAGAAAAACATGATCTACCATGGCCGAGTGTTGTTTACAGAAAGGACATTGTGTAGGTCGTGCTGTAGAGTACCGGCCAATATAATCCTCAAATGGCAAAGCTGAATGGAAAATGTGCCATAAGAATAACTTTATGGATGAGGAATGATGCTTAAACCAAATGAATTTAGCAGAGAGCAGTGTGGGCTTTGAAACACGGCAAATGTCATAAGCCGATTTCAAAGAAAACTCGCCAGTTGTCATATATGATATGCCGCATTAAAACCTTGCCAGGTAAAACCACCCTTGTGGATAAAACTCTGGCGAAGCAAAAAGCGTACATATTTATACGTCTGGAGTTAGAATTTGAAGCACTGTACATTTGAGAAGAGCACAAAAGATCAAAAAATAGTAGACGCCACGCTGTTGTCACTGAGGAATCTGCATTCTCTAAGGCCTTGTGAATATGATGCACTGGAAATATCTCATCCACCGCCCTCGTAGATGTCATCGCGATGAAATGCCCAAGCCATGCACAAAGACATAAAACGATCTCGTTATAACCGATAATCAAGCATAGCACAAGAAGTAAGACCAATAGGTAACAAATCATACCGAGCCTGCCTGAACCCCAAAGGATACCGGCAAGAAAAGTAATTATGCACCAATCCATATGGAAGACGTGAATATATCAGGGAACACGCAAGTGGACTGAAGAGAGATCCAATGATATAGAACTGCGAACTAATGGTGGAAGAGAGCGAGAACCATAGACTTGAGTGCGTGGGTTTAACATGGCATTCTGTGCAAGATAATGAGCTGCCATATTTGCCTCTCTGTAAATGTGATGAAAGTCCAAACGATGTAGATGCACTAGCGTATGCAATAACTGAAGATAATAGTTCGCCTGAATCAGCTGAGGTCGAGACAAACGAGATATGAGCAGAGCACAATCTGATTCCAGAATAATCGAGCGATACAGCGGAAGAAAATATAAAAGCCCAAATACCGCTGACTGTATCTCTGCATTTAAAGGCGAACTTGGAGGTAAACGGGAAGAAACTGCGCCCACACACGAATTATTATGGTCTCTCAATATAGCACCTCCTGCTCTATAGTGTCTACCAACTGCCATATCTGTATTGAATTTGAATCTCCCAGAAGGTGGTAGCCGCCAGCGCACCAAAAGAGGACATTGTACCCGAAGAGGAGGAAGCCAAGGAAGGGCCTGCTGTGGACCAGTCATTAATTTTGATCCAGCTTTGGATTTACACCACATAGTAATATCATATTGTATGGAGGCCCTTAGTGATGTCAATGTAAAAGTGTGTTGCTCACCGTAAACTAAAGAGGCGTAGGAACGCCACACATTATACACAAAGATTGCTGGGATAATAATGCGCAAGACCCCAAGGAAAGATGAAGAAGTAGAACGATACCACCAAGAAAGTAAGTATTGTCGAAGGTGCAGTGATGTCGAGAGAGGACAATGTAATTCACCGGCAAAAAAACTCCATAACGTACGTATACCCGAACAATATAAGAATGTATGGTCCACTGTGGCCGATGCCTGCTTACAAAAATGACATTGTGTTGGGTATGTCGTGTAATACTTACTAGTGTAATCTTCAAATGGCAACGCTGAATGAAATATACGCCATAAAAAGATATGAATAATGGGTAAATGATGCTTGAACCAAATAAACTTCGTCGAAAAGAGCATTAGACTGGATGAACGGCAAATGTCATATATTTTTTTTGAACGAAATTGTATTTATTCATGTAAAGCCTCACTTTTGGCGGAGGAAAACCATATTACATTGTCAGAGTACTCGAAATAATAATATAATGAATCAATAATGACATATCTCCATTCATATATGATATGCCGCATTAAAACCTTGCCAAGTAAAACAACCCTTGTGGATAAAACCTTGGCGAAGGAAAAAGCGTACATATTTATATGAATGTCATTGATATGATGAGAATATAATTTGTGGTACAAATCCTTGAATGTCGTTGGCGTGTACAGGAAAAAGCTGATTGAGTTTAGGTGGCCGCATCTGTGTCTTGTAGCATACTTGAAAATCCAAACCTCAGAAGACATCCAGAGAGAGTAGTGGTCAATATAAGCATGAAACTGAGCAATCAAAGACTGATAGAGCAAGCACGTACCGGAGCCACCTTGGCAGTTGAAGAGCCAAGGCGACAAAGAAGAAATAATAGTCATTGCCTGCCACGTTATGAGGTCCGAAAATGCAGTGTCCACATCCGGAATGAGTCTCGCCATTGTGATTTGAAACTCGCACAAAGAGGAATAGAACATGAATAGAGCAGCAGTGTCTAAAAGAAGAAACATGAACCAAGTATGAAAATGATTACCCGAGTCGCCTTGACCAAAAGGCCAAGGCGACAATGGTAAGAACCCCGCCATATGAAGCCCAAAAAGATCCATTATGAGAGCAAGCCTTACGCAGCGATGCACCCAGCCATTTAGTTTGTCCACGCGCGATAAGTAAGAATGCAGTTGATGATAGATCCAAAATACTCCCATGAAACAAAAATACTCGTTACACATGAAAAGTATAAAGTATAAAACATAGAGTAATGTATGTGCGACCATACCGTGCCTGCCTGTCACTCTAAGGTAACAGGCAGTAGAAGGGGACTCTGGCCAATCCTTATGGAAGACTGTAGTCATGGCACCCGCAAATTAACAGAAGTCAGATCTAGTGTGACCGCCGCACGGACCAATGAAGGTAGAGTGTTCGAGGCAAAACGTTCCGTGCATGGGTGTATCATTGCATGCTGCGCTAAATAATGTGCTGGCATGTTCGCCTCGCGATAAACGTGATAGCAAGGGAGATGATGTGTATGAACAAGTGAGTGTAGCCGTTGAAGATGTGGATTACCATGAACAATGGATGGCCGAGTCAACCGGTCTAGCAATTGGGAGCAATCCGATTCCAGTATGATGGATCGGTAGAGCGGTAAGAAATAAAAGAGACCAAAAACTGCTGCTTGTATCTCTGCTTGTAAGGGTGTGCTTAAAGGGAGGCGAAAAGAAAGTGCTCCAACGCAGGACCCCCTGTGATCACGCAGCATTGCTCCTCCAGCTGCGTAACTGCGACCCGCAGCTGCGTGAACATTTAATTTCAATCTACCTGTGGGTGGCGTGATCCAGCGAACAATCAATGGACGAGGAGGCCGAACAACAGGCAGCCAACTGAAAATATGCCGTGATGTAGCAGACAACTTAGAGCCCGCAATCTTTTTATGCCACAAAGTAATCTCATATTGTATAGAGAAACGAAGAGTAGACGCTGTGATATGTGCGCCGTCACCATATATCAGTGAAGTATAAGCACACCAGATACGATGAACTATTATCGCTGGGATCACGATTTTATAAACTCCGATTAGAGTGGAAAGGGACGAGCGATACCACCATGACAGAAGATATTGATGAAGCTGTATTGATGTGGGAAGTGGACAATGTAACTCACTTGCAAAATAGCACCAAATCGAACGCACAGAAGGACAATATAAAAACACATGATCCATCGTAGCCGACTCACTCTTGCAGAAGGGGCATTGTGTCGGACGAGCCATTATGTATCGACCAAGATAATCCTCAAAAGGCAAAGCAGAATTGAAAATACGCCATAGAAACAATTTTATGGCCGGAGAATGATGTTTCGACCAAATAAAAGAGGCCGAAAGGAGCTTTGGAGCCACAGTTCTGCATATCTCATAAGCACTTTTGAGGGAGAATTCGCCCAGCTGATTCGGCAACCATGATAACTGATCATTCTGCCGATCGGTGTATATTAAACAAAAGGGATGAATCCGACATATAAGTTTCCAAATAGGAGAGTCTGACAAGCGAGGAAGATAATCACTTGATGTCCATATTTTGCATGCATGTATCGACTCCATAGGGTGGCATTCTGATGATATGACCACCAGATGCGGCAATAGAAAGCCTGTTGCAAACTATTAAAATCTCGAAGTCCTATGCCGCCTTCTGCCTGCGGTTTAGTAAGCTTAGACCAAGAGACCCAATGATGTCGAGGACCCCAATAAAAAGTGGCCATCCTACGATGGATAATCTTAATAACCGACTTTGGTATACCACCTCCCGCCATAATGTGAATGGGTAATGCAGCGATGACTGACTGAAGTAAGACTAGGCGGCCTGCAGTGGATAATAATTTGGAGTGCCACCCTTGAAGCCTATCTTCAATATGTTTGAGTAACGTAACACAGTGATGTGCTCGTGGAATGCCTTTGTGCAAATAAGAGCCAAGATAGCGGAATGGAAGACTGGAAAGATGCATACCCAGAGTATTTGCAAATGTCTGACTCTAATGTGGCGTTACTGCAGCAGAAGGAATAATACTGCTTTTCTGAAAGTTAACTTTCTGACCAGAAGCAGCTTCATATTGTGTAAGAAATGTGTGAAAACGTTGGAGATTTCGCTGTGTGCCTCGAAGAAATATCAATAAGTCGTCTGCATATGCTAAATGAGTAATAGTGAAGGGAACGCGGCCCAAGCGAAAAGGCTGCAACTCTCCTGCTGCTGTCAATGCTTTCAAGCCCCGGCTAAAACCCTCTGCTGCTAAAATAAACAATAAAGGAGACAAAGGATCACCTTGTTTAACCCCCCGATGTGGCCGAAAGTATGAAGAGGGCTGTCCATTAATTAACACCGCTAAAGTTGTAGCCCGCAAATGATTCAAAATTATTCGAGTGAAAATCCCAAGAAACCGAACGCTTGTAATATTAGCGTCAAATATTCCCAGCTGACTCTATCAAAAGCCTTCATCATATCCAATTTGAGGCATAACTGTGAACCACCTCTGTCTAGCATATGGATCATTTCACGAGCTAGTAAAACCTGCGTAGAAATGTCCGTACCTGGTAAAAAGCCTTTCTGCTCTGGAGAGATAAGTCTTGGCAATAATTTACACAGGCGGTTAGCAACAATTCTAGTACAGACTTTACTGATAAAATTAGTGAGGCATATGGGACGATAATCACCAAATGTTACCGGGGCGGTTTTTTTGGAATCAAAGTGATCAATGCGCTAGCCATATCTCTAGGCTGGGGCACCCCAAGAAAGAATTCCTGTACCCATGCCATCCTGACTCAAAAAGAGCCAAGGCGGCTTCTAAGTGATGCATGGCCAAAAACTGAGTGTAGCTGAATAGTGCTTGGTATTTTGTACATGCAGATACTCCAGTTTCCAAGCGAACCAACATGTGAATGCCAACCACAGAGAAAAGCATGAGGATAAACAAAAGTCTTATAGGAAAATAAGCATGCAGAAATGATTAATGATATATCGATTACGCACCTGCGTTGCTTGTGTATATTGACACAGGCAACCATAAGAATGAAATGCCAACATAATGTGAGACATCTTATAGGCGGAATGTGGGAAGCTGCTGTAAATCCATGTGAATTGCTCCGCGCACCTCACAAGGAAGCTCCTGTAAGCTGACATAGAGATGAACCCCTTGAGAATTATAACCATGTCGCGCTAAAAAGTGTGCTGTTGTGTTGGACTATCGAGGACTATATTGCTACGTAACTTGATTAAGAGTCATAAAACCAGTGAGCCTAGCAATTTTATCAGCTAAAGTTCCCGTGATAACATTCCTGCTCTGTAGAAGCGAAAGTATGGAGTTGCAGTTCGTCTCCACTATGATATGCGAATAAGCCGACGCATAGTAAATGAGCGAAAATGACATTGCATGTAATTCAGCTCATAATGGAGACAGTGGTGGAAGAGCAAAGGAGATAGCGAAGATCATTTGGTCGTGGTCATTCCTCAACACAGCACTACCTGCAGCTGATTTCTTGCCCACCGCCGCATCTATATTAAGTTTAACACGGCCAGTTGGGGGAAGTATCCACTTTACCAGCCAAAACTTCTTGTGCCGTATTGATGGTGCAAAGTGTAAAGACTGAAGTTGTGGTACAGGGTGTGCAAAGTTTTTACCACTCATCGCGGCACACCATGTATAGATTGTCTTACGAACTTTTTCATATAAAGTCCTATAGTTGAATGTATCATCCCCAAATCGAATGGCGGCATACAGTTTCCATATTTCCCACGTAACAATAGATGGCACCACTGACTTGAAATAGCTAGACATAATTGAGAGAGACGAGAGATGCCACCTTCTGCGTAGGTACTGTTTGAGAGTTTCTTGTCTAGGGAAAAGACCAGAGAAGAGTATCGACACTTCAATCCATATTGGGCGAATTTGCGTGCAACCAAGAAATATATGATCCATAGTATCAGAGGAGTGATGGAAAAAAATACATTGTGTGAGATATATAGTTTACCACAACGAAAGATTATCCACCAACGGCACCGATTTTGTCCAAAGTCGCCAAAGGAATAAGCGCATACCCGGTTACGCATTAGGCCACCATATATAGCGATCAACTGGAAGACTATTTCCCGTAGCACTGATAGTTAGGTAAGCGGATTTGAGAGAGAACTGAAAATTTTTATATGGGATCCAATTAATTCTATTCTGCATGTGCAACACGTCCTTGCATGAAATTATCAATACGACATAACCTCTTCCACAATGGAGAGTCGTATATATGAGCATACATTGTGTGCCGACTTCCATGTTTTGCTTTGCAATATTCAGCCCAAAGCGTATTGGTGTGATGATAATTCCACCAAAGCTGATAGTCATATGGTTTCTGTATATGCAAGAGATGTCGTATGCCAAGTCCGCCTTCATATTGTGATTTACACACAGATATCCAAGAACGCCAATGATGCGGTCCCTCCATAGGAAGTTCTCTTTTGATTTAAAACGTCAATTACTCCTTTGGGCAATCTAGAACTAGCAATAATATGCAATGGCATGGAGTTGAGTACATGTTTTATGAGTACCACCCGACCTGCCATCGACAGCATTTTAGCAGACCAAGAATGAAGTTTAGTATCAAAGTGTTGTATAAGCGATAAACAATATCGGGCTCTATTAATGCCTTTGTATAAGTAGGATCCTAAGTATTTAATAGGCAGCGATGTCAGTCGCATACCTAAAGCCTGCGATGCAGCCACCCCAGAAACACACTCCCCCACAACTAGTTGGCTCTTGTGATAGTTAACAAGCTAACCAGAAGCCACTTGATATGCAGATAAAAACCTTCTAAATCTTTCCATATTATGTGTTGAGCCATTTAGAAATACCAGCAAATCATCTGTAAAACCTAAGTGTGAAACACATGGCGTGCGCCCCGCATGAAAACCCTCTATTGCCCCCCTGAGAGATCATGGCCTCAAGTCCACGTGAGAAGACTTCCGATGCAATAATAAACAAAAGCAGCGATAATGGATCACCTTGCTTTACCCCTCATCCAACAGGGAAGAAACCAACTTATTTGCCATTTAACAATATCAAACATCGAGTGGCATGCAAATTGTTTATCAGCGTGCGAACCAACTGTGGATGAAAGCCCATCTTTTATAGGAGAAGGTCTAAGTAATGCCAACTTACTCGATCAAATGCCTTTGCCATATCTAATTTCACCATGACATGGCCCCCTTGTCTTCTTATCTATCACATGGACCATTTCTTGCGCTAGTAGAATTTGCTCTATAATGCTTCTGCCTGGCATAAAACCTTCTTGTTCTGGTGAGATAATCTTGGGTAGAATGGGAGATAGCCTAGTAGAGAGCAATCGTGTGATCACCTTAGAGATGAAGTTTGTCAAACATATTGGTCTAAAATTTGCAAACGTCAAAGGAGTCTTCACTTTATGAATGAGGACAATGGCCGCTGCTGCCATCTTCTTTGGCATCATTACACCCAAAAAGAATTCTTGCACTGCTTTTTGCACATCAAGATATATAAGATGCCAGAAATGTCTATAAAATGATACTGGATATCCGTCAGGCCCTGCCACACTAGTGACACTAAGGTCCCACACTGCTGAGCGTATCTCTTGCAAAGTAGGCATTTGCTGTAGATTTGTGTTATCCTCCGCAGTTAGGAGTGGCGGAATAAACTGTAAAATAGATTCAACATCATGGACAGGCTCGGCCACAAATAACGTAGAAAAATAATTAACTGCTTCCACCTCAATATCTGCTGCTAAAATACATTCAACACCGTCAGCTCGCTGAATCTTGCGAATGAGCTGACGCCTGCGCTTATCTTTAACAGTTTGGTGATAAAATGATGTACTAGCATCCCCTTCGTTTAACCACTTGACATTTTCCTTTTGCTTCGAATAAATAAAAGCTCTATTTTGCACCATTTTAAACTGCGCTTGGCTTCGGTGATATTGTTCACGGGATTCATCTGTTTGTAACTCATCATAAGCCCTTTCATGTTTAAGAACCTCCTCTTTCGTAAACGCCACTGCGTCAAAAATATTTCCAAAAACTTCCTTGTTCCACTTTATTAACTGCTGCTTTAGAAGACGAAGTTTATCGTATAGCCCCCACATGCCTCCCACTATTGAAAAAGATTGCCAATGATGTTGAACAAGGGAATCAAAATCCGGATGCGTGGCCCAGGCATCCAAATATCTAAAAGAAGATGCCACCCGCATTGTTTCAGTGTCACATTGAAGAAAAATAGGAGAATGATCAGACGTTACCCTTGATAGATGTTGACAGAGAGTGGATGGATACAAGTCCGTAGACGCAGAATTACAATGATATCAATCTAAACGACGCCAGACGCGCCCTAGACCACGACCATCACACCATGTGTATGGAGATCTTTGAAAAGGAATTTTTGGGAGATCACATTCTGCTATACAATTATTGAAATCCTGCAATTGACGAAGGGTGGGAGAAGAGCATCCACGATGTTCATCAAGCGTACGTAATGTACTAAAATCCCCCTCCCCACAAACCACGGTAGGTGAAGACCATTATAGATCATCTTTAAATCCTCCCATAATGGTTTTCGTGCAATCACTGTGTGAAGGCCGTAGACAGCAGTAAACCAAAATTGATCACTAGAAGCCAACCACGATAATTTGAATGAATAATTTTGTTGGCCCAACCGAGTATCTTCCAAGGAGATAATGGAGTCCTTCCAAAAAAAACAAATATGATCATCACAGATTGATACTACTTTAGAAAATACAAAAGGCAAACGATACGATACCAAAGTAGAAATTCTGGATTTAGGTTCAATAATTACTAAGCCATGCAAATTGTATCGTCTAATTAGCGAGAGAATTCTAGTTTCCGAGGTACGAATACCTCTCACATTCCAAATCATCAACTTCATTGAGCTAACGGATCAAAAGAATTAGTGAGTTGTGCTGCACGTAACCTGGTTAATCTTGGAGAAACTGTGGCAGCTTGATGTGGACGACGCAATAATCTTGGCGGAGAAGCTACAGTTACGAGTTCAGTTGATGGAACATCTTCTTGTTCTCGACTAGTGTCCAAATAAACTACTTGAAAAATATCTGCCATGGTTTCATATATGTCCCTATCCTGTGTATCCAAACGGCTGACATTCAAAGGCAATATAAGCTCACTATCAGATAAGGAAGACAAATCATGTTGTTGCGCCAAATCTTTAATAATACAATCATCAACTCCTTTGAGACGTGAGATATCCTGTGAAGTGGATACCACACAAGGTTGGCAAATATCTGGGGACGAAGATGGCCCACTGACGACGAAGGAACAGATGGCGTAGACATTATAGGGTCTGTCCGATATATCTCTGGTTGGGTCGCAGGCATTGTTATGCTGTGAATCTCATGCACAGCGGGTGTAACTGGCAAGTTTTTCTTGGGTGTCCATTGTTGTTTGGGATCCTTGCCAGTTTGACGCTGCGTCTTGGGCATTGATGGCTTCATAGTCGCCTCTATAGTTGCTTTTCCGCAGTCATCAGCCACACGTCCTAGACAAAAGCAACTGCCACAATAGGATGGTAAATCCTCATATTCCACAGTCTGTGTGATAATCTTTGATGGCCATTGAATAAAAAAACACTGAGGCAGTTCTTTGGAAACATCCAGTTCTACACACAGTCGTGCAACCGAAGGTCGAGTCACAGATGTGGTAGCAGCATCCATCTTCATGGGCATGCCTATCATAGTAGCAATCTGAAAAAGAGCATCTTTTCGATGAAAATGAATGGGAAGGCCAGAGAAAGAAACCCATATCGCAACAATGGGTATTTCGAGAAGGATCATAATCCGGTGTCCACTTTGGTATGAGAGTTTGCCGGAGATGGTCCAACTCTGACGTGAAAAACAACATAGATAATCTTGTTCATGATCAAAATGTAGAAGAACATGTTTCGCGTCCAAAAGTCCGATCTTGACAAATCCTGTGAAACCAATGCGATCCACCGCTGATCTAATTATCGCCAAAGGCGGCCTACCAAACCAAAAAGTTCCAATAAACATGAGTTTGTAAGGGGCAACCAAGGATTTGATTTCTTCTGCAGTAAAGGTGATCATTGGCCCACCCTTATATTTTTGAATTGGTTTTGGCGGGATGGGCGTCGAGGATGATGAAAAGAGGGAGGCGTACGTTTTTGGCAGCGCCGATACTGGGGAGCATCCCTAGTTGCAGTCAACGGTGGAAGATCCGCCATGGTGACCCAAGAAAAGAAGCAAAGGCGTCGCAACTAGAGATGATGAACAGAGAAGAAGCAGAAAGCCAGCATCAGCAACGATGGACGTTACTGCTGCCGCCAGGGATCACATTGCGCCAGAGAGAAAATCGACATCTCATATTTTTCTATATATTTTTTATATAAGAAGATTTTATTGATTTGGGGCCTCGCTTTTGGTGGAGGAAAACCTTATTACAGTGAAAAGTCTGTGGCAAAGCATAAAGAATGAAAAAAACTGATGATTACCATCTTCCAAATTATATATGATATGCCGCATTAAAATCTTGCCAAGTGAAACCACCCTTGTGGATAAAACCTTGGCAAAGGAAAAAGCGTACATATTTATATAATTGGAGAGATGGTATACAATACAGTACATTATGAAAGAGAATATAATGTCAGTCGACCATGAGAAGATCCGCATAGTGTCCAACCATGAAGAAATCAGCGTTTTGAGTTGATGCATGGTCCTCCTATAATTGTAGATGGCATCCATGTCCAAGTTGTTGATGATGTTGAGACTTGCTCCCGTCCATGTACATGTGAAGGAAGGTGAGAAGTTAAACAAGTATCCTAGCCATGTCAAGAAAAAGAACACCAAGAGAATGCAAAGCGTACCGAGGCTGCCTGCATCCCTTAGGAGACAGGCAGAAAAGAAAAATGTATGCCAATCCATATGGAAGACTGAAAAAGCTTAAGGAAATCGCACATGCACCGATGAGAGATCCAAAGCGATAGAGCCATGAACTAGCGATGGAAGATTGTGGCAAGTGTAATGCTGTGTATGAGGAAATAGCATCGCATGTTGGGCAAGAAAGTGAGCCGCCATGTTTGCTTCTCTATAAACATGTGTAAATTCTAGCCGATGGAGATGAAGTAGGGTCTGTAATAACCGCAGATGATAATTTCCAAAAACCATCTGGGGCTGCCTGAGGCGCAAGAGTATTTGTTCACAATCGGTCTCTAAAATTATAGAACGATGAAGCGGGAGGAAGTATAGAAAACCAAACACCGCTGCTTGTATCTCTGCATGAAGAGGTGCACTCGGAGGTGATCGAAAAGAGACCGCTCCCACACAGTTACCTGAAGCATCTCGCAAAATAGCCCCTCCTGAAGCATAATTCCTACCAACCGCTGCATCTACATTTAGCTTCAACCAGCCAGCAGGGGGTGTTCGCCACCTAACTACTTGTAGACGTGGGGAGCGTATCGTTGGGATACATGAAAGATGTAGTGGTGGTCCTGCTGCAAATTTTGATCCATGAATTGTTATAATCCACATTTCTATGTCATAATGAATGGAAGCTCGAATGGAGGACGGAACAAAGGAGGTCAACTTCCCATATACCAGAGAAGCATAGGTGCGCCATATGTTGGACACCACAATAATTGGCACAACAATTTTTAAGACCCCAAAAGAGTTGAAGATGTTGATCGATACCACCATGATAGCAGATATTGGCGAAGATGCAAAGACATGGGCGCTAATCCATGAACTGCTAATCCATGTAGTTCAGAGGCAAAGAAGTCCCATATAGCACGAATGTTAATGCAGTATAAAAAGACATGATCTACAGTGGCAGAAGCTTGCTTGCAAAAAGGACACTGTGTTGGACGAGCGGTTGAGTACTTACCAATGTAGTCCTCAAAAGGCATAGCGTAATGAAAAAGTCTCCATAATAATAGCTTTGTAGCAGGTGAGGGATGTTTGAACCAAATAAATCTAGCCGATAATAGTGTTGGCTGTGGCGTCCGGCAAATGTCATAAGCAGAGCATAAGGAGAATTCCCCCAATGCCGACGACGTCCAAGTAAGTAGGGATCCATGGCCTGCAGACTGAGCTAGGCAGGTATCCAAACTAGCGAGTGTGCTAGGCGTGGTATATAGTCCAAAGCGTATCATGCCGCTGATATGTCCACCATATTCTACAGTTATAAGCTTTTTGTAACATGGTAAGATCCCAAAGGCCCAAACCACCTTCCTCAATAGGTGTAGTAATAGTAGACCAGGCAAACCAATGATGTCGATGTCCCCAGTAAAATGCCGCCATTTTTCTTTCTATGATTTTGATGATGGCCTTAGGCAAACCTCCTACTGCAAGAACATGTAACGGAAGTGCCGAGATCACAGAACGAAGTAATAGCAGGCGACCTACTAAAGAAAGAAGTCGGGAGTGCCATCCATGCAATCGGTCATCAATATGTTGAAGCAGAGAATTACAATATCGAGAGCGATTGATACCCTTATGTAAATAGGAGCCTAAGTATCAAAATGGTAAAGCAGAGCATCGCATGCCTAACATGGTCTCAAAAGCACGTCGCTGGTGTGCAATGGTGCGGGCAGAAGGAATGAAACTGCTCTTCTGAACATTCACCTTCTGAGCAGAAGCAGTTTCATATAATGTTAAGAATGTGTGAAATCTGCTTAAATTACATTGTGTACCCTGCAAGAATACCAAAAGGTCGTCCGCGTATGCAAAATGTGTGATAGTAAAAGAGACCATGCCGAGTCTAAAAGGCTGTAATGCACTGGAGGCAACCATGTATTTTAAGCCTCTACTGAAACCCTCAGAAGAAAGGATAAAAAGTAAAGGAGACAGGGGGTTACCTCGCTTGACGCCCCTATAGGGTCGAAACGCCATAGATGGCTGGCCATTAATCAATACTGATAGGGTAGTGGCGCGTAAATGATTTAGAATAAGCCGAATGAAGAAATTTGAGAAACTAAATTGCCGCAGCAGCAGTTCCAGATATTCCCAGCTGACTCTATCAAAAGTCTTCATCATGTCCAACTTCAAACATAACTGGGAACCACCCTTATCAAGCATGTGAACCATCTCACGTGCCATTAAGACTTGCGTCGAAATATCATGGCCGGGTAAGAAACCTGTCTATTCTGGAGATATTAATTTGTGAAGCATCCTACTCAAGCAAGAGGCAATGATTAGAGTACAAACTTTACTCAGAAATTTTGTGAGACAAATGGGTCGAAAATCACTAAATTTCTGAGCAGATGATGTCTTTGTGATCAACGTGGTTAGCGCACTAGCCATCACTGTTGGCTGTGGAACTCCAAGAAAAAATTCTTGTACTGCTTTAACGACATCAGAGTGAATAAATGGCCAACAAGATCGATAAAACCCACCATGAAATCCATCAGGTCCTGCTGCACTATGAGGATCTAAATGCCACACTGCATCGTTTACCTGTGTCTCCATATGTAACTGTGTAAGCATGGCATTGTCTGCGTCCGTGATCAGACAAGGTATATGCAATAAAATAACTATGTGATTATGCGTTACCTCCTTAGCAAATAAAGAAGTGTAGAAAGAGACTGCTTCTGACATGATATCTGCGTGCGTCATACACTTAGAACCAATGGAAGTACAGATTTGTTGTATCCGTAATTAAGATCTTCGGCCTTTGACAATAGAGTGAAAAATAACGCGTGTTGGCATCACCTTCTTTAAACCATTTTACTCTTGCCTTTTGTTTCCAAATGTAAAGTTCATTTGTGGATGCACGGATATAATCAGCTTTGGCACGATGATATGCCTCACGAGTCCCTTCATTAGGATCAGCCACCCAGGTGGCCTCCGCAGTATTAAGATGAGATTCTGCTTGAATGAGATTGGTAAAGATATTACCAAAGATTTCTTTATTCCATCGTCGGATGTCGCGCTTTAATAAAAATAATTTAGAATAAAAGCCATACATTCCGCCAGTAGTGGGATACGACGACCAAGCATCCTGTGCGTAGGAGTGGAAATCCAGATGTAATAACCACGAGTCTAGAAAGCGAAAAGAACGTGTACCTCCATTCGGACTTTGTCGACACACAAACAATAATGGCGTGTGGTCCGAAGTTACTCTCAGGAGATGCGTGAGCTGCATGTCCTCAAACACATCTTGGAAGGTGGAGTTGATAAAAAGCCAATCCAATCTGCGACAAACACGTCCTAGCCCCCTCCCATCAATCCAAGTGAATCTGGGGCCATGGTATTGTGGAGCCATAAGAGAACAAGACTCAATACAGTCATTAAAATCCTGTAATGCTGTAACAGTGGGATGTGAGCAACCACTATGATCATCAAGAGCTCGAAAGGTGTTGAAATCTCCACCAACCATCCATGGCAGAGAACACGCCCCTGAAAAATCACATAAAGATTGCCAAAGAGAGCGACGCAGAGCTGATGTATGCTTGGCATATACTACCGACAAAACAAATGTAAAATGAAGTGGGCGAAAGAGCAGAGTAAAATGCACCACTTGATCCTGATCCTGCGTAGCAAGCAGATGAAAATCTGAGTCACGCCAGAAAAACCATATACGTTCCGAAAGAGAAGAATAACTATGCGAAAAACCTAGATTCAAACTAAACCCATCAATCCGTGAGGGAGGATGTTTTGGTTCAATCAGCGCAAGTAAGTGTAATCGATGTTCACGTATTAAACTATGCAATCTAGGTATAGAGTCACGCATGCCTCTGATATTCCATATTAATGTATTCATTGAGAAAGAGTAGAGTCACTTTCCTTCAAGACATGCGAAGCACTACGTGTCAATATGTTTGATGGTGGCAAAGGCGGCAGATCCTTCTTCGCCCGCCGTTTCCGACGAGGCACAACTGGTATAAATCCAGCCTCATCAGCAGGCTCCTGCAGGCGCGATATCAAAACTTCCACCTTGGGTGATGGAGGGAGTAACTGCATGCGTCGAACTATGTCCTCCGAGACATTTTGTAATTCCTCCATAGGATCTTCTGTAGGCAATTCAGTATCTGAGGAATGGCCCAAGTCGCAATGAATGGGATTATGTGGGATTGGAGGTTCAGCCAGGGCATTAAAGAAGTTTGACTGCATGTCGTTGGATTGGTCATACGGCACGGTATTATCAGAAACTAAATGATTATCAGCAAGTTGGTCTATGGGTGGCTGCTCAGGTGGTGGATTATCTGCATGTGGATTTGCCACAAGTTTTCTCTTTATTGGTGTCCATCGCTGAGCTCGCGGACGAGGAGGTGGAGGCGGTGGCGGGGGTGGTGGCACAGCTGTAGAAATTTTTTCAGGAGATAAATCTGCTGCATGCCCTAAACGGCGACATGAGGTACAAAACAAGGGAAGATCTTCATAAACCATGGATTGCAGGATAAATCTGTTCTTAGCCTGCAAATAAATTTTTTGTGGTAGGTCTTGGGAAACATCTACCTCAACACACACTCTAGCAACAGATGGTCGAAGTCCATCAGATGTAGCGACATCTAACTTTAGAGGCGTTCCAATAGGACGGACAATCTCAAACAATGCTTCTCGACGATGTAGATGAACGGGTAACCCAGGGAATGCGATCCATATCAGAACAATCGGAACATCAGCGGCTGGATCAAAATCAACAGTCCATTTAGTGATTCTCATATGACATCCAGAAATGTGCCAGAAACAACGCAGATAGTCTGCTTCATTGCGAAAATTCAAAAAAATGTGCTTTTGGTCGATAAGAGTAATGCGCAAATCATGATGAAAGCCAATCTTTTCAAAAACTTCACGTATAATTTTCAGAGGGGGGGCGACCATACCAGAATGTACCTACTAATGAGTATCTGAACGGAGCAGCAAGAGCATCAATCTCCGAGTCCGAAAAGGATATCAGTGGGATGCCCTTATAACGGGATACCGTCTTTGGTGAAATTGATATAGTGCATGCGGATGTCATACCGGAGGCAATGTCTGCAAAAGATGGAGGTGTGGCGGCCATGTTGATGATGATGGAAAAGGTAGCGTCTTTGGGTCAGTAGCTGGAGAGGAGTGATCACCGAAGTCGCAGAACGATCAGCGGGAAGAGGACGTGTAGGGCACACTGGCGGCGGCGGCTATCGCCGCAAGGCCTTGAGCGATCGCCAGAGCATTCGACTGATTTTTTTCCAGAATTATATTATCAAGGCATTATATATATATATATATGATGAAACATATTTTATTAAAAGAAAACCTCACTTGTGGCGGAGGAAAACCATATTACATATTGAGTCATCGTGAGAAAAAAAAGCGAATGCAATGAACAAATAATTGTCAACCTCCAATCATATATGATATGCCGCATTAAAACCTTGCCAAGTAAAACCACCCTGTGGATAAAACCTTGGCGAAGGAAAAAGCGTACATATTTATATAATTGGAGCGTTAATACATGACAAATACACAAAAAATTGTATTGTGATCCGATAAAACGCTCTATCCGCCCCTGTCTGAGATATATAGTGCCTTATCCTGGATTTAATAAGCGGCCATTTCCATCTATTCTTCCACACACGAGCACCCTCACACAGCCACCGCAAAAACTATGCATGTTAAAACAAACAGTCAATGCCATACATATAGATAATGCGTATAAGAACCGATGTGCATGTAAGAAACATACCGACGTTGCCTGTATTCATCGGGAATACAGGCGACCACCAAAAAATGACATCCAAGGCAGCTACAGTCCACTCCAAAAGAATATATGGTGCACTGTCTGTGGACACCCATAGTGATGCGATTCAAGGAGCCCTAAACATACAAACTCCACAAATAAGAAGCTTTTGCACAAATAGAATATGTAAACTAAAGAGATTCTTATTCAAACATGTACAAGATGAGCCAAGGGATGTATATGCATGATTTTTCTATGTTTATTGAGGATATGATCTGATTGTCCAAGTTTTTCAATGCATATGATAAGATGTAAGGGTTGCTGGGAAGACAGGATGGTCATTTCATGCGTTAGCATCGTAATATCAAGTCTAGTTTTTGTTTTGTATTTGTTATGGTCTAGGATATTTTATAGAGTCTTTTTATATGTGTTTGTAGTGCTAAGTACCACTTTTTAGTGTTTTCTAAGGTGGCAAGACTAAATAAGGAATTTGGCTTTAAGAATCCCTATTTTTCAGGAAGACAGCCAGACACTATTTGGTATTTTAGATGCACAGGTCAGAACACATGTTAAAATGAGTTCAAATACTTGGAGGTGTTAGAAAACTCAAGTTGGGACAATTTTTATGCTTTGCACTTTTCTTAATTCGGGCTAGAAGATGGACTAAAATTAGGCGGAAGTTGGGAGTCCAGAATGGAAAGTATTGAAGTTCACTGGATAGATACCTAGTTTTTGGAAGCCCGTATCACTGTCAAGAAGAGTCCAAATGAGGTGCTTCAAAAGCCAAATTCAAGAGACTTTAATGAGCTACAACTTTTCCGGAGAGTGTAAACCCTAATTCGTCGTCTAGAAGCGTGTACAAGCCAATAACCGACAGAGTGTAATTCCAAGGCCAGATTTTAGGGATTTGAATTATGTAATCTTTCTTGATTAGCTTTGACTTATCTTTTGTGTAAATTTGATTTAGATTGATAGGTTGTTATCTGAGAACTTTGCTTGATTTGTTAATTTTTAGGAGTAAAAAAATATAGCATTATATTATGTAAGAAAACTGCAGCATGGTGGACAGTTTTTGGAGTTTTCAGAATTTCAGAATTTGAGAATTCGAAATTGCAGCCGTGTGTTGCTTTATTTGGTGTGTTTTCCTTTGGTTTTAACAAATTAAAAATCAAGTCTAGATCCAATCAAGGTTTGAGCAAGCCTACTTGGTGAATCACAATCCAAGGATACGGAACGACGTGTTGGATTGAGAGATTCAAATTGCTCGACGTAGATGTTGTTGACATCTCTTGTCCAAGAAGGTGGTGTTTGCGCCATTGTCCCATGCGAGGGTTGATCTAAGGTATCTTTTGGAGTTGAAAGATGCGATCATCAATTCAATACGATTCAAGATCATATCAAAGTGGTATCAGAGCCATGTTTCTTATTTACAACTCGCATATCCTTCATTCTCTTGTTTTCCTTGTTGTTTTCATCTTCATTCCCCAAACGTCCAACACCCATCTCCGTCTCTATTATTTTTTCTTCAATTTCAATTGTCATCTTAATTCAAGAAAAAAAGAAGGCTGCACTTTTCTTTTCAACACATACGAAGAAAAAAAACCAAAAAAAAGTCCATATCTTTTGCTTCAAATACCCCTTCATTCTCCATGCATGCATACGTTAATTGAACCATAGCCTTAAACCTTATTCATCTTGCTTGATTTACAATATCTCCATTTTGTTCAAAAAAACAAAAAGCTACGTCTTTTTTTTCAAAGCAGCACGTTGCATTCCAAAACAACACAGAAAAGGTCATGTTTTGTTAATTATCCTTGGCAGAACATAACCCAGGCACAAAGTTTGGTCCTTTGCAACTATTTCACTATTAATCCTTCAGGATCAAATCTTTACGCACACTTAACAATAGGATCATTGTATTAGGATTTAAATTCATCCATAACATATAAATCTAGTCCATTGTTTAAAAGTGGTACCTAGTGTCACTCGTAAATCTTGTTGCTAACGAAGCTTTTAGTTGATTTTAGACGTGTGTGACTTGATTGCATTATTGCTTTTTTTGTGTTGCAATTTTCTTGTATCCAAGGCATCATCTTCAAGCCAAACCTAGCCACAAAGGCCTAATCTTGGAAAAAAAACTGTTTTGCTGAAATCTACCCAAGACCGCTGCAATACTGTTTTGTTTTTGTCAGGAAATATCGTCGAAAAATATCCATTCTCAGATCCGAAATTGAAGCAAAAGATACAAAAAGAAGTGTAGCACAAACGGCTCAGTCATTTCTTTATTTTAATGGTCCAACAAAAGCATGTCTTTGTTGGCTGTAAACTTTCATAATGTCAGATACGACCTTCCATCAAGTTGGCGGGACAAATACCCATTCACATAACCTGCAGTTTGCCCTAAGTTGTTGGACAAAATCAAGTTGAGTAGTTGATAAATATTGTTGCATATCAAGTCCATCATTATATCATACGAAGCCGAGACATCCATACCTCAGCCCCTTACACAATTCCTTGTTTATTCTTGGATACTTGATTGTTGCACTTGAATCAACAACTTGTAATTAATTTGCATAAGGCTAAGGTAAACTAAAGATTGCCCAGGGCAACCTTTAGTTTTCTTTGGCTCAGCCTTTGACATAATTTTTGGTCTCATTTTTCGTTGATTCTTAGAAGGTTAAGTGAGTTAAATTGTCTTGTTCTTGTCTTGATACTTGTGCTTATTAGTTGCTGAAATTTGGGTGACACGTTGGAGAAAAAGGTGCAATTGATCATCGGATTATGTTAGCCACTTGAGAAGCTTGCTTTGGTTGTATCTAGCCTAAGATTGGCCGAGGAAAGCACAAAATTGAGTGACTATATAAGAGCAAGAGAGGAACATACACTTTGATTTTGATTTTCACTAACGTAACGAAATCTCTTTTGTCTTTGTGTTAGTTTTCCTTTTCTTTTTTTCCTTTATTTCATTTCAGGTTAAAACATGTCGTCGATCAACAGCGTAGCTGAGGAGACAAGGGCTGAAGTGTCCATTGAAAAGGTGTTGGAGAAATTGCAAGAAATCTCCAACAGGGTGGAAAAATTGGATTGGATAACCTTGAATCAACAAAGTTCACAAGTTGAAGAGTTGATTTGGGGAGTCATGTGTTATTAGCATGACTACAACGAGGTTGAAAAATGCATGATTACCTTTGGAAAATCAAATGGTATTTGGGTAAGAAATTGGCGTTGCAAAGTGCCTAAGTTGAAAAATTATCCACAACATGACAAAGATATTAAAGCATATTACAATGAATTGCTAGATGACTTATATTATGCTTAGATTGAAGAGATTGAAGAATTAACCATGATTAGATTCATTGTTGGGTTAAATAAAGAGATTGCACATGAAATGATGCATTGTAGATATGAAGCACTTGAAGCTATGTATGAGCATGCAATCAACATTGAAAATATGATAAAATTTCAGAAGGGCATGGATGATTTTTTGCTAAAATGCATAAGCATGGCAAAGCTGAAATTGTTTCTAAAAAGGAGCAAAAAGCTGAAATTGTACCTAAAGTTGAGGCTAACACAAAACCGGAAGTTGATTTGTTCCCACATGACTTGAATGAGGTCAAAGTTAATGCATGTAATGAGCATGAATCGCATGATAATACAGTTGAATTACATGGCAACATCTTGGTTGAATTGCATGAGAAAACAAGTGAACATGAGGATGATTTACATGTTGAAGTAGCATCGCCTATTTGTCTTGATTTGTGTGAACCACATGCATTGTGTGATCTTGAATTGAACCTGAACTTGAACTTGTGTCCCATGAATTAGGTGATGATTTAAATGATGAATCGGATGCAACTAATTTGGATGAAACTGAGTTGATGGTTAAGAGTGTTGGATCATTTGTTGTTGAATTTTTTAAAATGCGTGTTGGTCTCCTTAGTCTACACTGTTTTCATGATCCATTTTATATAATCATATACACATGGCCTTTAGCATGATCCATTCCCACAGTATGCTTGTTCATAGGATGATTCATGCCATGTTTGCTCATGAGAGATGCCATATCACATTGTGTTGTTTCCCTTTCCAAATCTTGGTGACTTGTAACTTTGTTTGCCATGATAAATTGTTGTTATATGTAATGATTGAGTTTGACTGTTCCTTGCATGATGGATTTTGGTTGCATCCTACACATTCATGTTTGATTGAGAGAAGCATGACTATACACCCTAAACACATCAAGAAGAGGTTTGTACTGACGTGGAGTCGTGTTCTAGTGTGTGATAAGTCTTTATTTTGGAAGTTTCATAAGTGTCTCACTTGTGCTTTGTTAATGCATCCTAAGCATGTGAAAGTGAATATACAAAAGAGGTATGATTCTACTCCTTATTTATCTCTTTGCCATCATCTCTTACTTGTTCATGATTCTACATATGCATTTATTGAGTTATAGTTTGAGGTGTATGTCTGTGTGCACCCTAAACATGTTAGGAAGAGGTGTTTATTGTCGTCTAGGGTGTCATCATTGGAGTACGTGGTCATCCCAAGCATGTTACAATTAAATTATGGATGATCATTGAACTTGGTTTGCTTGAACTTGTATCTTACGTAGTTTATGAGTCATTTGTGGAGTATCCTTCTTATCCATTTGTGTGTTTAGATTCGACGTCGAATCCTTATGAGGAGGGAGGGAATGATGCGAATCAAGGAGCCCTAAACATACAAACTCCACAGACAAGAAGCTTTTGCACAAATAGAATATGTAAACTAAAGATATTCTTATTCAAACATGTACAAGATGAGCCAAGGGATGTATATGCATGATTTTTCTATGTTTATTGAGGCTATGATCTGATTGTCCAAGGTTTTCAATGCATATAATAAGATGTAAGGGTTGGTGGGAAGGCAGGATGGTCATTTCATGCGATAGCATCGTAATATCAAGTCTAGTTTTTGTTTTGTATTTGTTGTGGTCTAGGATATTTTATAGAGTCTTGTAATATGTGTTTGTAGTGCTAATTACCAGTTTTGAGTGTTTCCTAAGGTGACAAGGCTAAATAAGGAAAGTGGCTTGGAGAATCCCTATTTTTCAGGAAGGCAGCTGGACATCGTTCGATAGTTTAGATGCACAGGTCAGAACACATGTTCGAATGAGTTCAAACCACTTGGAGGTGTCAAAAAACTCAAGTTGGATAATTTTTATGTTTTTCACTTTTCCTAATTCGGGCTAGAAGATGGACTAAAATCAGGTGGAAGTTGGGAGTCCAGAATAGAAAGTACTGAAGTTCACTAGATGGATACCTAGTTTTTGGAATCCTGTATCTCTGTCAAGAAGAGTCCAAATGAGGTGATTCAAAAGCTCAAATTCAAGAGTATTTTATGAGCTACAACTTTGATGAAGCGTGCAAACCCTAATTTGGCGTCTACAAGCAGTTAGAAGCCAATAACCGACAGGGTGTAATTCCAGGGCGAGATTTTAGGTTTTTGAATTATGTAATCTTCCTTGATTAGCTTTGACTTATCTTTTGTGTAAATTTGATTTAAATTGATAGGTAGTTATCTGAGGACTTTGGTTGATTAGTTAATTTTTAGGAGTAGAAAAATATAGCATTATATTATGTAAGAAAACGGCAGCATAGTGGACAGTTTTTGGAGTTTTCAGAATTTCAGAATTTGAGAATTCAAAATTGCGGCCGTGTGTTGCTTTATTTGGTGTGTTTTCCTTTGGTTTTAACAAATTAAAAATCAAAGCTAGATCTAATCAAGGTTTGAGCAAGCCTAGTTGGTGAATCACAATCCAAGGATACGAAATGACGTGTTGGATTGAGAGATTCGAATTGCTCGACGTAGACGTTGTTGACATCTCTTGTCCAAGAAGGTGGTGTTTGCGCCATTGTCCCACGCAAGGGTTGATCAAAGGTGTCTTTTGGAGTTGAAAGAAGCGATCGTCAATTCAATACGATTCAAGATTGTATCACAAACGGCAGCACATAGACCTCGCTAAAGCATTATTCCATAAGATTCATGAAAGTAGCAATATGGATAGAATTGCAATTTAATACGAAAGCCACAACAGGAAAAACATAGTACCCATGCTTCCTGCATCAATAAAATGATACAGGCGGGTATAAAACGTTTAGCCATATCCTGCACGCAAATATGATGTTGATAAATCTGTGACGAGCCAGCCTCGAGCAATCGCTGGGATATCTCGTAAAGCAGCAAACCGATTTAAAAGCGGATGCTGCATAGCATATGCAGCCAGATGCTGAGCTACTATATGAGTCTTCCTTAGTATATATACAAGCTCAGAACGCGTGATATTGAGAAAGTTGCGCAGTCAGTCCAGATCGCCTCGGAGTTTCCCCGTAAAAGTATTGTGGGTGGCAAGCATGTGTATTACCTTCATACAGTTCGTCTCAATAATAAGGTCCGTATGAGAAAAGGAGAAATATATCACTACATATATCAATGCCTGAAGTTCTGTTCTTAAAGGAGGCAACTTTGTCAATGAAAATGCAATTGCCGTTAGTAATGTTCTTGTGGAATCTCGGACAATGGCACCCCCTGCAGCACCCTTCCTTTCTGCAGAAGCATCCACATTTAGCTTCAAACGGCCAGAAGGAGGGGGGTGCCAGCGGACTATCGAATGTCCACGGGCACAAATATGTGAAGATAAGCCAACTGACACAAAGTCTGGCAGTTGGCAGGTGAATCTTTTCCCAGACACCGCAGAACACCAGCTGTAGATATCCATCTGAATTGTCTCATCTAGTCTGTCATACCTATACTGCTCCGAGCCGAAGATAATGCCAGTGTATTCTTTCCAAATATTCCAACATACAAAGTGAGATACCACCATTTTCAACTGCCCTCTCATAGATGATGTAGAAGACTATAACCACCAACTCATAAGATAAGAACATAATGAAGTAAGGGAATACAGTGGGCAATCAACCAGCACAGTGTATTTCTGCCATATTGACGCAACAGTCGAACAATGTAGGAATAATTGATTCTTTTCACTGGAAGCCCTTCGACAGAAAGGGCATTGTGTGGGAAATGAATCCATAAGACACATCAAATTATCAGGTAAAGGCAACGCCCTATAACATAACTTCCATAGAAAGACCTTAGAAGCATTGAGAAGACCTAACCACCAAATATATGTACAACTGCGTAAAGATACTCGTGATTGGCGACACTCCTCATATGCGCCCTTTAATGTAAATTGACCGTGTAAGTACAGCTGCCAATGTGCACCTATCGGTCCTATAGTCACCCGTTCTTGACAAAAAGCGTTAATCCTACAAATTCTCTTCCAAACCGATGAATCACATAATAGAACTCGATAATGCATCCGTCTGCCATATTTATGTTGCATATATGTCGCCCATAGTGTATCCCTGATTATATGACCACCAAATTTTACAGTCATACGCTTTTTGCAGCGAATATAATGATCGAACGCCAATACCACCTTCAGATATAAGAAAACATAGATCCTGCCATGACCTCCAGTGGTGTTTACCAGCCGAAAAGAAATGGGACATTTTCTTCTCCAGTTCCTTTATAACACTTTTTGGCAATCTGGAAACTGCAAACAAATGCAAAGGAATGGACAATAACACAGATTTAATAAGAACTAACCTGCCTGCAGCACTAAGTAATTTAGCAGACCACCCATTCAACCGTTTGTCAAAATTGTGTAATAGAGCCGTACAGTGCAGATTGCGACAGATACCCTTATGTATTGGGGTGCCTAGATGACACATTGGCAAAGCCGAGAGACGCATGCCAAGAATATCAGATGTACGTTGGCCGGGTTGGTTGTTGCTAACCACCACCAAAGTTTTACCAAAATTTACCTGCTGCCCTGATGCATGCTGGTATAATTGCAGAAAATCTATGAAACGTCGTAAATTAGTTGATGTTGCATTCAGAAAAATCAACGAGTCGTCTCCATAACCCAAATGTGTAGGTGTTGGCACACGGCCTTCCTTAAAACCACATATCCAGCGTCTTTCTACTAAGATCTGTAAACCTATACTGAACCCTTCAGCTGGAAGTATGAATAGAATGGGGGGACAAAGGGTCACCTTGTTTCACACCGCGGCACGGACTAAAGAATCCACTTGGCTTGCCATTAATTAATACTGAGCATTTTGTAGCAGATAAATTGTTGAGAATGAGTCGGACAAAGAAAGGATGGAAACCCATTTTTAGCAGAAGCAGACGAAGATATTACCAACTTACTCTATCAAAAGCTTTGGCCATATCTAATTTGACAATTGCTCGGCCTCCCCGCTGAGGTTTGTCTATTAGATGCACCATCTCTTTTGCCATTAAAATTTGTTCGGCTATTCCCCTCCCTGGCATAAATCCATACTGTTTTGGTGAAATAAGTTTGGGAAGAAGCAGTGCTAGCCACATAGATATGAGACGGGTCACCATCTTTGATATGAAATTAGTAAGACAGATTGGGCGAAAGTCTTCAAAAGTGTCTGGAGAGTTTACCTTTGGTATCAATGTAGTAAGAGATGACGCCATTGATGTTGGCATTCTTACCCCAATAAAAAATTCGTGTATTGCTTTGAGACATCATGTTTTATAATATCCTAGCAACTTCTATAGAATATACCATAATAACCGTCTGGTCCTACGACACTTGTTGGACTAAGTGCCCACACTGCAACTTTGACTTCAGAAAGTTGTGGCATAGCGATCAAATCCTCATTATCCGATTCTGTTATCAAAGGATTTATATATTGCAGAATGTTATCATGATTCGCTGTGGGTTCTGCTTGAAATAGTGCAGAATAATACCGTACCGCCTCATTTTGTATATCATCCTCCAACATACTCCTATCCATAGAAATATTTTATCTGAGCAATGCGTTGTTTGCGTCTATTATCCTTCACTATGTTATGAAAATAAGCTGTATTTGCATCCCCTTCTTGTATCCAGTGTACCCTTTCTTTCTGCTGCCAATATTGACAAACTCGAGATTTGTGCTACCAATAGTTGGGATTTTGCCTGATGATAGGCTTGTTGGTGAGAATCAGATGGAGTGTTGTCATGTGTAGTTTCGGCCTGTACTACTGCAGTTTCCGCCTCAGCTACTGTGTCAAAAACATTGCCAAAGTTTGTTTTATTCCACTATCGTAAATCTGTCTTTAGACGTTGCAGCTTATTGTAAAGACCATGTATGCCTCCAGTGGTGGGATTAGAATCCCATGAATGTCAAATAAATTGCATGAAGTCCGGATGTGACAGCCAGACATCCAGAAACCAAAAAGAGCGTGGCCCCATCGCATGAGAATCTCGGCATGTAAGAAATAATGGAGCATGGTCTGACGTGGCTCGATTTAGATGCTAAACTAGCAATGTGTCCAAGAAATCGTAGAAAGATGGGGAACAAAGAAATCTATCAAGTCTTCACTCACCCTTCCAAGGCTGCAGCCATCTGACCAAGTGTATCTAGACCCCTGATAAGGCAACTCAATGAGACCCACTGTATTAATCCAATGCATAAAATCTAAGATTTGTCGAACTGTAGGAGCCATTGCGCCTTGATGCTCATCTAGTGAAGCAAATGTGTTAAAATCTCCTCTTACTATCCATGGATCTTGGATGTTATGTGATAAAGCAATTAAATCTGACCACATCTCCCTACGCGCTGTCATTGTATGTGGTCCATACACAATAGTCCACCAGAAATATGTTCCCGAAGGTAACCGATGGAAACGAAAAGAAATATGTCTGAAGCCATGTTTCAATTCTACCTGATGCAGCATGGCAGAAGCACAAAAAACCCAGATCTTTTGATCTGAAGAAATTGCTGCTTTGGAAAATCCTAGTTTAAGCCGATAGTAATTTAATTTTTAGCCAGGCAATTTAGGCTCAATGACTACAAGCAAGTGAATATGATGCTGACGCACCAAATATTGTACACGTTGATAGGAGGTGCGCAATCCCCTTACATTCCATGTTAAGCAATTCATCTTGGTGATGGGAGCTCCAAGCTTGAAATAGCCCTTGTAACAATTCCTGATGGGGGTGGTCGAGGCGTATCCTTTTTCTTGGTACGATGACGTTTCTGACTACAAACCATTACGCCACTCAATACCGCATGATCAGACTAGTCTACCAAGTATTCTGATTGTACCAGCGACGATAATCCCTGTTGTATCCGCAATGAAAGGTCTTGTGCAGTTACATGAATATCCTGTCACCATCTGATGGCTCCATTTGAGTTGCCTCTGTGTCAAAAACTTGTCCCGATCGTGGGGAATGAACTATTGTGTGCTGAGGCAATGGCTCCATTGATGTCAAAATGAGTCTTGAAAGATCTTGCTTCTCAAAGACATCAAGATCTAAACCTTGTAGATCCTTGGGGGCCTGCTATAGTGCATCATTTGCATTAACTACTATAACGAGATCCAGAGATGACGAACTTTTTTGGTATGGTGTTATTCTGCTGGTGCAGATTGTTCTCACCATCAGCCAACGGATTAGAGGTATTTAACTGTTCTTCAGACACTGATGGGAAGGTAAAGGACTTCAAAATTGTAGGGTGTGTTTCAGGTGGCTGCAGACCTAACTTTTTTGGTGTCCAGCGCTGGGATGGCTTAGATACTGGCTTTGTTAACGTAGGCCCAATAGCTGTGGTGGTTGGTTCAGATTCAATTGGTGCTTCTTTTTTTACATGCAGCCGTTGAATGCCCTAGAATACAACATTAAAACAAAATGCATAGGCACGTTTTCATATTTGATTGTCTGGAAAAAGTGATAATCATCACTTTTGATATATAATTTCTGCGGTAGCTCCTGAGAAACATCAATCTCAATACAAATTCTTGCTACCGAAGGACGCAGTAAGTTTGTGGCTGCAGAATCTGCTCGACGCGAGGTTCCTGTCATTCGTGCTATTTCAAACAATGCTTCTTGTTTGTGAAGATAAATAGGCAGGCCAGGTAAAGATATTCAAACTAGTACAATGGGCACGTCTATCTTTGGATCAAAATCATACGTCCATTTGATTACTCTCATATGATACCCCAGAACTGTCCATGTACGTCGAGAGAAGCAACGGTAGTAATCCGCCTCAGCGTCTATATTCAGTAAAATATGAGTAGAATCAAGCAACTTAATTTTTACGGCTACAGAGAATCCAATCCGATCAAAACACTTGCGGATAGCATGCAACTTAGGTCGCCCATACAAAAATGTTCCTACTAAACAATGTTTAAAAGAAACCGATAATGATGTTACCTCCTCGCATGTGAATTTGATTGCAGGGTTTCCTTTGAATCGTGTGATTTCACGAGGAGGAATGAGCATTGCTGATTGCTTGACTAAAGAGGCATAGGATCGCTGCGGATCCATGGCCTGCGAAAAAACAGGTGATCACAGCCGCCTCCCTTGAAATCGCTAGCAGTGGAAAAAATGAGATCTTCTGAAGAAAATTCCAATAAACAACAAAAAAGAATAGCAGGTAGGAGAACAAACAAGTGGACAATCAAGAGGAGAAGGCTGCGACATGACGCCGCCGACGTCAGCACAATCGCCAGAGCATTTCAGAAATCACCACGAGGGCGCAGGTATTCAGTTGTGTTTGAAGTTGGACATGACCTTTGATTGTGAGAGCTGCGAGTACTTGGAGTTATTATTGTCTGCTTTTGGCTTCTCATCGTTTTTCATTCGACTAATTCTAAATCATTTGCACAGTACACGTTTTTCAGTTTTGATTAATGGTTTTCTGTGGTTTTTTCTGCCCTATACGAGGGGTTAAGGAGGAGGATCAATTATCTCCTTTTCTTTTCATTCTGGCTTCGGAAGGCTTCAGTTGGGGGTTGAAAGCTCAAGTAGCTACTGGCTGATTATGTCCTTTCAGATTGGGACGCATGCCTTTTACTATTTCACATCATGTGTATACGGATGATTTATTAGTGTTTTTACGTGGGGATATTCGTAGTCTTCAGGTGTTCAAGGATTTCCTCTCTATATATGAGGCTGCATCGGGCAGAAATTTAATCTTCCGAAGAGCCGTTTTATTGTATCATCTAATACTTCATCTGCTCGCCGTCAGCATTTTGAGGCTCTTCTTACTATACGGTCAACATCTTTGCCCATTTGGTATCTTGGATCTTTTTTACATAAGGGTATTCCTAGGGCCCAATTTTGTACCATGCTTCTGCAGCATATTGATACACGAGTAAATGGGTGGCATAGCAAACTTATACCACAAGAAGGTAGATTGGTTATGTTGCGATATGTTCTATCTTCTTTGCCATTACATATTATGGCTGCTTTCAAATTGCCAAAATCGGTTATACAGATTATATATCAGAAAATGGCAAAGCTTTATTGGGGTCCTAAGCATCATTAGGTCTCTTGGTCTCTAGTTCAGACTTCTCAGGCTGAAGGTGGTTTGGGCATTCGTAATCTATGCACATTATAGGATGCGTATTGTTGTCGTATTTGATGCAAATAATATCAGCAGACATCGTTGTGGAGTAGATATATGACAGAGAAATAAGGTACCAGTAATGATTATAGGCCGCGTCTACCCGATTTGAGTACATGGAAACTCATATGTTCTTTTTACCCTAGATGCATCGCACAATGTAGCTGGAATGGGGATATTCTTAATTGGACACTCACTACTTCTGGTATTGTTTCTTTACACTCTGCCTATGCGCTATGTCGTTTATCTCGTTTGACCACTTTGTCCTCTCAGTTTATTTGGAATAAACATCAGCGGCCAACCATCAGTAACTTTCTATGGCGATTGTCTCATCATGCATTGCCTTTGAAGGCTTTTTATGTGGTTTCCTTGTGATTAAGCCAACTATATGTCCATTTTGTAAACGGTCATCTGCCAAGGTCTCACATTTGTTTCTTCATTGCCCAAGTATTTGATCAATATGGGTTCATTGTACATCCTGTTTGGATGGAGTTTATCCGACAGCTACACACTTATGGCCATACCTCATGGCATGGTGGATGCAATCTTCATCCAATTCGGTTATGGGTGTTTTGCATATTATTGTCCCTGGTATTATTCTTTTTAATATTTGACGCTCTTACACATCTATTATATATGGTAATGACACTAATTGGAGTACGAATACTTTAATGTCTGCAATACGTGCCGACATTTATCTTTTGCGGGAATCAATCAATAGCGCTAAGCTTGCCTCGGGTTCTTTATCTCTATAGCTAGCAGGTCTGCTCCCTCCACTACAGAAACATTGAATTCAAGTAGTGCATTAGCTGACCCCTCCGTCTGGACATTTGCAGATTAATACGGATGCGGCGGTGGGTCACTACTATGCTGCAGGCGGTGCTATTTTGCGTGACTCTTTTGGTGCATGGATTAGTGCAATATCATTTCGGTTGCCATTGGTTCTACCATTTTCTGCAGAAACATAGACTACGTTATTTGGGCTTCTGTACTTTTTACCTACTCATCCGAATCTTATTCTTGAAATAGATTGTCAGGAGTTGTCGAGGTCACTTTCTGATTCGGCCCCCAAGTGCATGCTTACCATTTACATTGGCTTCATGATTTGGTCAGGCAGACTCACACGTTAGTTCAGCACACATATCGAGAGACCAATTTAGCGTTGCATTATTTAGCTTATCATGGTTTGTCGAATGCTGTGACATGTTACTTTACTCCGACATGTTTATCATCTCTTGTACACAGCTGTGCTTCACTAGATATTACAATTAGACATCTTCGGCATGCTTGACACTGGTCATGCCCGCTACTGATTTCGTCTTCCATATGGATTGGCAATATTACACAATTACTGCCTGCATTCTTATGGATGCAGGCAGGCTGGGTATACTATTGTTTTCGGTCTTTTCTGTATTTGCTCATTCACGTTGGCAGACACTTAAATTTAATATGTTTTGTTTTGCATGGGATATGGTGGACACTAATGTTAACTTACGAGGCGACGGACAGCGGAAAATACTCTCAATTTCTGGATAGTTCTTTCATTGTATTATAGCCATCCCAAATCTAGTAAATATGTACTCTTTTTCCTTCGTGCAAGACTTTATCCACAAGGGTGGTTTTACTTGTCAAGGTTTTAATGAGACATATCATATCCTTTTTAGGTGGCACCCATTTCCACTTACCATTAACGGACTACAAATCTTTATCTTTCGGGCTTTAAGTAGTTTCATGTTAAGCTTTGAACTTATATGTTTTAACGGTATTCCTCCACCATAAGTGAGGGCATCATAATAAAAAGATGGAGTCCCTGAACTATATATATATATATATATATATATATATATATATTTCTTAGATGAAGGACGAGCGGTACCGTCCGAGGTTTTATTGATATAATCAGCCCTCACTTATGGCGGAGGAATACCATGGTTACATAAGGCCCTAAAATCGATGGGAGACTCTCCCAAATGAAAGTGCAAATGTAAATACATGAGTCCTAACAGTAAATGTACAATAATTAGGAAAAGTTACCAGTCGCTAGATATATAGAAAAAAAAAAGAAAAAATGCGAATACATTGGAGGAGATGAAAGATGATTCTGCTGTGCAGGTCGCCCAGATAGTTTGTTGAAGTAGTCCCTCATGCGGCAAGAAAATAAGAGAAGTTAAATGATCGTGATCGAAAAGAGATAACTGAATATGTAAAGCAGTAAAAATATACCCGTTACCTTGGTCAACAGGACCAAGGTAACAATAAAAAAAAAACAAGCCAACCCTTATGGGAGTATTCCAGCAAGCGTCCTTGTAATCATAGCTCCAACACAAACGAAACAGAGGAATTAATAATGGAATATGTAATGTGAGAATTAATGAGAATCGAGAAGATAAAATTATACCCACATTGCTCGTACCGTACAAAACTTCGGCAACATATAGTAGCTATGGACAACCCGTATAGGAGACAATGGATGAAACTACAGCGTCATTGTGGATGTGGCCCAGTATGTATAGCGTGAGCATGGTGATGAAAATACGGAAGCGAGATATCTGTCAGGATTGCGCCCCTTACGCGTGCAGGTAATGATGACAATGAATCAAAAGCTGTAAATTGTTGATTGACAAGAGCAGTTCGAGCCATATGATGCGTTGGCAGATTTGTTTCACGATGTGTATGTATAATGGTCACCAATGTAATGGATAATAGAGAACGAATGCGCGCTAAATCTGGGGCCAGGAGTACTGTAGCAAAGGCAGTGTATCGTAGTAAGTCCGCACAATCAACTTCCAAAATTAGTGGCCCAAAACGTGGAAGATAATATAAAAGAGCAAGTACAGCAGCTTGTGCCTCTACTCTTAACGGCATGTCAAAACGCAAAGAAAAATAGATGCCATGCAGAAAAGAACCAGTTGAATCACGGAGAATGGCTCCACCGCTAGCATGCACACGACCAAGTGAGGCATCCGTATTTAATTTTAAGTGGCCCAATGGTGGTGCAATCCAACGTAACAAAGGGGGACGATGCATACGTAAAGGTGGCGATAGTCGAGCTGCGACTAAACTATGTAGCGTGGCTGCAATACGTGTGCCAGACATTGCAGAGGCCTAAGAATAAATATATGCTCCAATATAACGAATAAGAAGTGTGGGAGACCATAATTCCTCTCCAAATACGATGGAGGTATACATTTTCCAGATATTTCAGAGTATTACACCTGGGAAAATGGTTTGCATAACCACTAAAAAATTTGATGTAGCCGAATACCAAATGTGTAGTAAATATGAATGCCATGAACCAGTACGTAAAGCCAGCAGATCATGAAGGGCGGTGAAATATGACCAAATGAGACGAACCTCTGTGCAATCAAAGAAGAGATACGGGGTGGATGCAGCAGCCGCTCTGTAGAAGGGACAGATGGAAGGTTGAATCGTCATAAATTAACACAGATTATCAGGCAGAGGGAGGGCTTTACAATATAATCGCCACAAAAACAGCTGAAGAGAAGGGCGCTGAAGTATGGACCAAATATACTTGAAAGAAAGAAATGATACTTGAGTAGGTCTTAAAATATTATATGATGCTTTCATCGTGAAATAACCAGACAGAGTAGGCCATATAGGAGTTTCGACAAAGGCAGCCTGAGTCAAACATAGAGGATGGATAGAACACATGCGCTTCCAACCAGGTGAATCATACAAGCGAGGCCGAAAATATTGACGTGGCCTATAGCGTGCGCGCATATACTGGGCCTACAAGGAGCTGCTGCAATGATATAATTGCCAAAGCTTACAGTAGTAAGCTGTCGGAATAGACGTGAGATCGCTTATGCCTAATCCCCCTTCAGAAGTGGGTAAACAAAGTTTTTGCCAAGTGAAAACAGTTTCTGTTTTCAGGACCAGTCTTAAAACATTTTGAAAACTAGGTTGCAGGTCTTCAAAAATTCTGAAATTTGGAGAGAAGTTAGCCTTAGATGTTATGAGTGTCTCCTAAATATTTCAGATTTAAATTCAACCTCTAACCCCTTGATAATTTGTTGGAGGTAAGATTGCGTAAACCTGCCAGAAACGGTAGACTGATTTCAAAAATTAATTCCTATTTGTACGTAACTCCAAATGCTCTGAAAATTTAAATACTAACCCCTTATAAGTTGTATTTAAATGGGTTGACACAGTTTTGAAAAATGCTTTTGGAATTTTAGTCAAATACGATCAAAGTCTCAACCTTTGCAAGCCTGCAAAATCAGACTGCACTAGTCTCAGAACTTTGGACGTTTGGATGACTTATACTTGTCCAAAAGGGTTGAAACTTATGCCAAAGGAACCTTAAAACGTTTGGCTATGTTTCCGGAAGGTTTTGTGATTTTTGAAATCCGTTTACTATTTTTATAAATGTGATCAAAAACGATAAACTGTGCTGAAACTGAAAGTAAGTGCTGAAAGTAAATGACACCAAGAATTTTATACTGGTTCGGTTATCAACAAACTGCTCCAGTCGTTGAGGACACCTTCCTCGGTTCACACTAATCACACAAGACAAAAAATACCTTATCATAGGGTCGATGGAGTTACACACCAACTCCAACCCTTTACAAACATTGTATGTGAATACAATGCACATGAACACCACCACCTTGCAAGTCTAAGATTGATCACACCTTGATCAATCTTTTACAATGATAAAAGAATATATGGTGGTCTAGATGAATCCTATTCAAGTATATGAATGTAAGTACAATAGGCTTTTTGGAAGAAGAAAGAAAGAGAGTGTAGAAGAAGAAGAAGAAGAAGCTAGGCGTTTTCTTGATCTTTGAATTGTAAGACTTGTTCTTGTTTTGTTTTGCTCTCTTGCTTCCTTTTTAATCACATTGGCCGTCCCCCCTTTAGTCCTTATCCTCTTGAAAATTATCTTCTAAGTCCTTGGGAGAATATGTGGCATCATTGTGACATGTCTTTGCTTACTTGGCATCTCCTCATTGGATGATCATTAAGCTCTTGCTTACTTGGCACTCATTTATTGGTTGAATGTTGTCATCACTTGATGACTAGGAAGATCTGAAAATTTCACTTAAAACATGTGCCAAAATCACCGTAAAACAATTACCATAACATCCAAGATCATCACATAAATTAAGCAAGACAATATTTCTCCAAAAACCGTTAAAAAATCGGCCATAATTGATCTTGCACATGCTGAAATTTTAGCATGTGTTACATACACTTTTTGTTCAAAATATTTCCTTATTTTGCAGTGTTTTAATTCAAGAAATCCATCTCCATTTAGTACAAGACATATTCCTCAATTTTGGATTAAAACTTTATCATCTATAAGGCCTAAACATCGGCCAAGATACATTGCACACATACTGAGATTTTCAGCATGTGTGATATTCAAGAATATCACTTTCTTTATTCCATAAAATATTTAAAACACTTCCAAATTGTCTTCTAATTAATCCATCTTAATCAAGACACAAAATATGAGCCATAATGATGTAGACTTCGGCCAGCCTATTAGCACATGCTGAAATTTTCAGCATGTGTTACAAATGTGACATAAGTTTGAAATGTTACCTTGTGTAGCTCCTTCCTTTATGTCATCAACATTGTATGCTTCATTCTTGACCAATCAATATGCCAACAAGGCTCCACATAGGCTCCAACTCAGCTGATTTAGGCGTGTCATGAAGATAAGACATGTGCTGAATTTTATTTTTGCGAACTTTGTAAAATGGTGCACATTTAATAATACACACATGGTATATTCCAAACAGCCCTTAATTGAATTTTCTAGAATACTTTGAGATGCATTAAATATGTTAAAAGTGTCTAGATACATGTTGTATGATGTGCCAAAAATGTTCCATGTGTCGTGTATGTAGAAAACCGAATTTTTGACATTTATCGATTACCTGATTTTTCTCTAATTAAATTCCAACTTTTTTTCACATGTTATATATATATTATGTTACACATAATATATATAAATTAAACTTTAATATTCAGCACTTGGCTTGTCTTAAAGTGGCGCCTTACACATGTGACAAAATTGAAATTGGAATCTCCACAATTTGGCCTTAATGTGGGGTGATTTATGTGTGCCAACATGGAATGATTTTATGGCTGTACATATCATGATACCCACGAAATGTTTTGATATTTTTGAGGTGTAGGGGATGGCCATCTATTTATGGCAAGTACATGACACGTTGGCAAAGTTTCGGTATTTGTCCGATATGATAATTTTCGGTTTAGAACCTTTTAGCGTGTCGTATTTAATTTGTTATCACCATGACTTATATCATATGATATAAGACCTGAATATACTCATAAATATGAGTTAAGTATAGTGGTGTGACGTTAACGTACGTATGTAAAATATATAATGTGTCGGTAGTACGTTGGAATAAATGTGTATGTGCCTTTTTCGAAAAATCTGAAAATATATATATATATATATATATATATATATATATATATATGTTAAGGTGTGTAATATAGTGTGGAGAGGAGAGTGGAAGACTTTCCTTTCTTCACCTTGTTGCCTTTGTGCCTTGTCCAAATAGTGCTTCCTTTAATGAACTACTTAGTTTAATTAACTAAGTACTTCACTTAATGAACTAGTTTAGTTCATTAATGGTGGCACCTGAAAATAGTTCAAACACAACAAATATTTTCCATTTGATGTAAGCTTTAAAGCTTCATGGCTCATTAGTACGACAACATTATATATGAACTATATAAGGCAACTTTCATGCAACAACGTGTTATATCATAAAATATGTTATGCATTTCTTTGTAACACATTATTGAGATCATGCATTTTGAAATCACTCAAACCCCTTTTTCTCAACAATCTTCCCCTTTTGATGATTTTCAAAATAACCTACATACATGATTTAAATCTTATCGCTCCCTCTCAAATTGTGCATAAATTCAAATTTTGAATTTCAATCAAATTCGCTCCCCCTTGATTTATGCAATTAATATTTCTCTCTCCCCCTTAAATCATGCATTCTCTCCCCTTTTATTTTGGAAAGACAATCAAAAGCGCATGTAGAGATGAAAAAAAATCATGCATTTTATAATATCAAACGTGAGTTCGTAAGGGTTATTTATTCAACCCTTTGAAAATGTCCCTTTTGGTACCCAAATTTGGGTGACCTTTGCGGGTCTTCCAAAAAGTGAGAAAGGTGATGAAAATACAACATAATATACGTTAGGTGAAAATGCATTTGGCCTTTGGCCAAGAACTCCTTTATACGCATTATATGTAGGACGTTTTTGATATGTCCTTGTATTAGTGTGCGTAGTGTATGATCTAGATGCATTTGTATGATATGAATGTCGCACATGCATCAGTGGCTTTCTATATGGCACATGATTACTCTTTGTATGATATGAAGAATAAGAAGAACGATGATATGAGATGAGTGGTGTACTAGTCTTCTTCTTATATTTATATGGCACATAATTATACTTCGCATGATATGAAGAAGAAGTATGACAAGATGAGGGGAGAGGGGGTCTTTGCGTCACTTTAGGCGCTACGTATGCCGTTGATGTGTCTACTTTCTTAGACAAAACAAACTTGGATGGTTTAGTGTAGAAAAAAAGGGGGTTTGAGTGATTTCAAAATAAGTGACTTAAATGCATGATATATATACAAACGTGTACATGTATGCATGATACTTTGCTATTACTTGCCTTATTTAGCTTATATATTATGTTGCCGTACTAACGAGCCATGAAGCGTTAAAGCTTACATCATATGGCAAACATTTGTTGTGTTTATACTATTTTCAGGTGCCACCATTAATGAACTAAACTAGTTCGTTAAGTGAAGTACTTAGTTTATTAAACTAAGTTGTTCATTAAAGGAAACCACATTTGGAAAAGGCAACAAGGCTAAGGAAGGAAAGTTTTCTCCTCCTCCCCTCTTAATTATACACGACTATATACATATATATTACATATATTTTCAGATTTTTTGAAAAAGGCACATACACATGTATTCCGACGTACTACCGACACGTTATATATTTTACGTACGTACGTTGACGTCACACCACTATACTTAACTCATATTTATGAGTATATTCATGTCTTATATCATATGATATAAGATATGGTGTTGACAAATTAAATACGACACGATAAAAGGTTCTAAACCAAAAATTGTCGTATGGGACGAATGCCGAAACTTCGCCAACGTGTCACGTACTTGCCATAAATAGATGGCCAGCCCCTATACCTCAAAAATCATTATTATTTTCGTGGGTTACATGTAATATTCAGCCAAAAATACTTTCCATGTTGGCACACACAAATTACTCCACATTAAGGCCAAAATGTGAAGATTCCAAGTTTAATTTTGTCACATGTTAATGGTACCACTTTAGACCAGCCAAGTGCTGAGATTTAAAGTATATATTATATATATTATGTATAACATAATATATATAACATGTGCAAAAGTTGGAATTTAAATTAGAGAAAAATCGGGTAATCGATAAATATCGAAAATTCGGTTTTCTACACACATAACATGGAACGTTTTTCTTGTACATCATGTGACACGTATCTAGACACTTTTTACATATGTTATACATCTTAAAGTGTTCTAGAAAATTAAATTCAGGGCTGATTGGAATATAACATGTGTGTATTATTAAATGTGCATTATTTTACAAAGTTAGCAAAAATAAATTTCAGCACATGCACATACATATCCAACGCCACCTACAGCTGAGATGGAGCTTATTTGGAGCCTTGTTGGCACATTGATTGGTCAAGGATCAATCATACAATGTTGGTGAATTAAAGAGAGAAGCTACAAATGGTAAGAATTCAAAGTTTGTCTCTCTTATAACACATGCTGAAAATTTCAGCATGCTACACAAGGCTGGCCGATTTTTTAACATAAATGTGATATAATTTGTCATATTTTATTGTGTGATTGATTGGAAGAAGATATAGAAGCAATTTGAAAATTATTTAAATTAATAAAGTGTGATATTTTATGTATCACACATGCTGAAAATTTTTCAGCATGTGTGAGACATGTGGTGGCAAAATTTATGAGCTAAATAGTGTCCAAGTTCATTTCTCATGTGATAGGAATAATTACCATCAATTGGTGATTCATTTTTTTAAAAAAAATCAAAGTAAAATTGGCATTATTTTGAATGAAATGGAATGATTCACATGCTGAAAATTCAGCATGGCAATGTTACATTATGGCCGATTTTTGCCTTAACAAGGAAGGAATTCTTGTCTTGAAATTTATGTGATAAATCTTATGACTTATGGAAATTATTTGGTGATGATTTTGGCACATTTTTAAGTGTTATTCTCAGATTTTTCCAAGTCATCAATGATGACAACATTCATCCAATAAGAAGGTGCCAAGTAAGCGAAGCCTAAATGATCATCCAATAAGAAGATGCCAAGTAAGCAAGACTTTATCACAATGATGTCTTACATCCTACCAAGGACTTAGAAGATAATTTTCAAGAGGGGGAGGCACCTACAAGGGGACGGCTACATGGCATAAAAAGGAAAGAAGAGAGCAAACAAAACAAGTACAAGAATTGCAAATCAAAGTGATCAAAAAGCCTAGCTCTTCTTCTTCTACATTCTCTTTCTTTCTTTCTTCTTGTAAGCCTATTGTATTCATATCTTTCAATCTTGAATAGGCTTGATATAGACCACCACTCATTATATATCTTTGTAAAAGATTGATCAAGGTGTGATCAATCTTCATTCTTGCGAGGTGGTGGTGTTCGTGCAAATTGTATTAACCGTACAAGGTTTGTAAAGGGTTGGAGTTAGGTGTAACTCTATCAACCTGTGGTAAGGTGTGTTGTGTGTGTGTGATTAGTGTGAAACAAGGAAGGTGTTCCTTGAAGACTGGAGTAGGTTGTTTATAACCGAACCAGTATAAAAATCTTGGTGCAATTTACTTTCAGCATTTACTTTTCAGTTACTGCACAGTTTATGCTTCTTGTTCGCATTCGAAAAAAATAGCAACCGATTTTCCAAAATCACAAAAATTTCCAGAAATATACTCACACGTTCTAGGGTTAATTTGGCACAAGTTACAACCCTTTTGGATAAGTATAAGTCGATCAAACATCAAAAGTTCTGAGACTAGTGCAGCCTGATTTTCAGACTTGCAAAGGTTGAGACTTTAATTGTAGTTGACCTACTTTCCAAAAGAATTTTTCAAAACTGTTTCAACCCAATTAGATATAGTATATAAGGAGTTAGTGGTCATATTTTCAGAGCATTTGGACATACACACAAATAGGAATAAATTTTTCAAAACCGTCTACCGTTTCTGGCAGATTCGAGCAATCTGTTTACCAACGGTTTTTGAAGGGGTTAAAGGTTTTAATTTGAAATTTTTAGGGGACCCTCATAACATCTGAGACTAAGTTCTCTCAAGATTTCAGAATTTTTAGAGACCTCTAACCTGGTTTTAAAAACATTTTAAAACTGGCTCTGAAAATAGAATCTGTTTTCAGAAGTTGAATTGTTTAGGTTCAAACAAATTTTAAAAGCCACACATTCCGCACCATCTATTCAACCCCCCCTTCTAGTGGTTCCTTGCAGATCCTACATTTAGATGATGCTTCGCTTGTCTCCATGTATCCTAATCCGGTTTTGTCACTATCATGCTTTTGTGAAGAAATAATGTGATCTAGCATGTTTGTTCCCGTATAGAATTTCTTCACCATTTTCTCTAAATTCGCATTCCTTGATTTCAAGTTTAAAATCTCGGATTTCATTTTAGTGTTCTCGGATGTCAATGATGAAATTTCAGACCTTAATGAATTTATGATGCAAGACGACTCTTCTTTTGAATCGTTTAATTGAAACACAAGATTTGTGTTAGAAGATTCTAACAATTTCTTGTCTTCAATTAACCATTTCCTTTGTTTTGTAACAGTTCTAGCAAACTTATGTAATTCAATATATTCAACATATAAATCATCATAAGATAGTTCAGAATCTGAGTCAGAATCAGAATTTACATCATTTTCAAATAGTGGAGGCATTTGGCTTGACATATCTTTTTCATCGGTTTCGTGGTTAGTGGTTGTCATCTCACACAGATCGTTGGATCTTCTTGTTGTGAGTGTTTCTGTGCTCTGATACCACTTGTAGGGTCTGCAAGGCACCATTAGAATGGGGGTTGAATAGTGGGTGCGGAAAATTTGGTTTTTAAAATTGTTTTGAACAAAAAAATCAACTTCTGAAAACAGTTTCTGTTTTCAGGACCAGTTTTAAAACGTTTTAAAACCTAGGTTTCAGGTCTTCAAAAATTCTGAAATTTGGAGAGAAATTAGCCTCATATGTTATGAGTGTCTCCTAAAAATATCAGATTTAAATTCAACCCCTAATCCCTTGATACTTTGTTCGTGGTCAGATTGCACAAATCTGCCAGAAATGGTAGACTGATTTCAAAAATTAATTCCAATTTGTACGTAACTCCAAATGCTCTGAAAATTTAAATAATAACCCCTTATAAGTTTTATTTAAATGGGTTGACACAGTTTTGAAAAATGCTTATGGGAAGTTAGTCAAATACGATCAAAGTCTCAACCTTTGCAAGCCTGAAAATCAGACTGCACTAGTCTAAGAACTTTGGGCATTTGGATGACTTATACTTGTCCAAAGGGGTTGAAACTTACGCCTAAAGCACATTAAGACGTGTGGCTATGTTTCCTGAAAGTTTCATGATTTTTGAAATCAATTTACTATTTTTATGAACGTGATCAAAAACGATAAATAGTGCTGAATTTGAAAGTAAGTGCTGAAAGTAAATGACACCAAGAATTTTACACTGGTTCGGTTATCAACAACCTACTCCAGTCTTCGAGGACACCTTACTCGGTTCACACTAATCACACAACAAAAAAGACACCTTACCACATGGTTGATGGAGTTACACACCAACTCCAACCCTTTACAAACCTTGTATGTGAATACAATGGACACGAACACCACCACCTTGCAAGTCTAAGATTGATCACACCTTGATCAATCTTTTACAATGATAAAAGAATATGTGGTGGTCTAGATGAATCCTATTCAAGTATATGAATGTAAGTACAATAGGCTTTTTGGAAGAAGAAAGAAAGAGAGTATAGAAGAAGAAGAAGAAGAAGAAGCTAGGCGTTTTCTTGATCTTTGAATTGCAAGACTTGTTCTTGTTTTGTTTTGCTCTCTTGCTTCCTTTTTAATCACATTGGCCGTCCCCTCTTTAGTCCTTCTCCTCTTGAAAATTATCTTCTAAGTTCTTGGGAGAATATGTGGCATCATTGTGACATGTCTTTGCTTGCTTGGCATCTCCTCATTGGATGATCATTAAGCTCTTGCTTACTTAGCACTCATTTATTGGTTGAATGTTGTCATCACTTGATGACTAGGAAGATCTGAAAATTCTACTTAAAACATGTGCCAAAATTACCATAAAACAATTACCATAACTTCCAAGATAATCAAATAAATTAAGCAAGACAATATTTCTCCAAAAACCGTTAAAAAATCGGCCATAATTGATCTTGGACATGCTGAAATTTCAGCGTGTGTTACATACACTTTTGTTCAAAATATTTCCTTATTTTGCATTGTTTTAATTCAAGAAATCCATCTCCATTTAGTACAAGACATCTTCCTCCATTTTGGAATAAAACTTTATCATCCATAAGGCCTAAAAATCGGCCAAGATACATTGCACACATGCTGAATTTTTCAGCATGTGTGATATCCAAGAATATCACTTTCTTTATTCCATAAACTATTTAAAACACTTTCCAAATTGTCTGCTAATTAATCCATCTTAATCAAGACACAAAATATGAGCCGTAATGATGTAGAATTCGGCCAGCCTATTAGCACATGCTGAAATTTTCAGCATGTGTTACAAATGTGACATAAGTTTGAAATGTTACCTTGTGTAGCTCCTTCCTTTATGTCATCAACATTGTATGCTTCATTCTTGACCAATCAATATGCCAACAAGGCTCCACATAGGCTCCAACGCAGCTGATTTAGGCGTGTCATGAAGATAAGACATGTGCTGAATTTTATTTTTGCAAACTTTGTAAAATAGTGCACATTTAATAATACACACATGGTATATTCCAATCAGCCCTTAATTGAATTTTCTAGAACACTTTGAGATGTATGAAATATGTAAAAAGTGTCTAGATACATGTTGTATGATGTGCCAAAAACGTTCCATGTGTCGTGTACGTAGAAAACCAAATTTTCGACGTTTATCGATTACCCGATTTTTCTATAATTAAATTCCAACTTTTTTTCACATGTTATATATATTATGCTACACATAATATATAACATAATATATAAAAATTAAACTTTAATATTCAGCACTTGGCTGGTCTTAAATTGGCGCCTTACACATGTGACAAAATTGAAATTGGAATCTCCACAATTCGGCCTTAATGTGGAGTGATTTGTGTGTGCCAACATGGAATGATTTTATGGCTATAAATATCATCATACCCACGATATTTATTGATATTTTTGAAGTGTAGGGGCTGGCCATCTATTTATGGCAAGTACGTGACACGTTGGCGAAGTTTCGGTATTCGCCCGATACGACAATTTTCGATTTAGAACCTTTTAACGTGTCGTATTTAATTTGTCATCACCATGACTTATATCATATGATATAAGACCTGAATATACTCATAAATATGATTTAAGTATAGTGGTGTGACGTTAACGTACGTACGTAAAATATATAACGTGCCAGTAGTACGTTGGAATAAATGTGTATGAGCCTTTTTCAAAAAATCTGAATATATATATATATATATATATATATATATGTTAAGGCGTGTAATATAGTGTGGAGAGGAGAGTGGAAGACTTTCCTTTCTTCACCTTGTTGCCTTTGTGCCTTGTCCAAATAGTGCTTCCTTCAATGAACTACTTAGTTTAATTAACTAAGTACTTCACTTAATAAACTAATTTAGTTCATTAATGGTGGCACCTGAAAATAGTTCAAGCACAACAAATGTTTGACATTTGATGTAAGCTTTAAAGCTTCATGGCTCGTTAGTACGACAACATTATATATGAACTATATAAGGCAACTTTCATGCAACAACGTGTTATGTCATAAAATATGTCATGCATTTCTTTGTAACACGTTATTTAAATCATGCATTTTGTAATCACTCAAACCCCTTTTTCTCGACAAGAAGATCATCTGCATAAGACAAGTGGGAGATGCGTAGAGGCAGCAGGCCAAGAGGAAGAGGCTGAATATATCCAGATTGAATGTCTGTGCAAAGTCCGTGTAAATGCCTCAGCGACAATAATGAAGAGTAATGGCGAAAGGGGATCTCCCTGCTTAACTCCTTGTGTGGGCTGGAAAAAGTCGCTCGGAATTCCATTGATTAGGACCGAAAAATATGTACTGCTGAGATGATTCCGTATTAACTTACTAAAGCATTCAGAGAAGCCATTGCGTAGAACTGAATGTAAAAATGTCCAGTTGACGCGATCAAATGCCTTGGTTAAATCCAATTTAATCAAGCAATTTGATGAGCGGGCTGTGTGATCTAACCAATGAATCATTTCGTTGGCTAACAAAACATGGTCTGTGATACCCTTGCCTTTTTGGAAGCCTGCATGTTCCGATGAAATAATAATGGGAAGTAGGGAGCTCAAACGTGTTGCAAGAATCCTTGTCTGTATTTTGTTGAGAAAGGTACATAGCGCAATAGGTCTATAATCTGCAAAAAAATGCCTGCGAACTTCCTTTGGGGAGCAAGATAATCATGGTATGTGCCGCCACCTTTGGCAAAGGAAAGACCAAGAAAAATTCTTGCACAGCTTTATAAACATCAAGATGAATGAAATTCCAACATACTCGATAAAAGTATCCATTATAACCATCTGTGCATGTGGCACTATGAGGATCAAGTGCCCAAACAGCCTCCTTAACCTCAGCTTCCGTGGGCATGGTTGTTAAGAATGCATTATTCTCCTCAGTTATGAGTGTCAGAATAGAGTCCATTATCATTGGGTGATTTTGTGTATCCTGCGCTTTGAACATATCAACATAAAATTCTACTGCAGCCGGTTGAATATCATGATGCATGTCACATAAAGTTCCATTGAGAAGCTTAATCTGATGTATATGTTGTCTACGATGACATTCGCGAACAAGGGCATGGAAATAGGCTGTATTTTCCTCGCCCTCTTTTATCCATTTTACCATAGCCTTTTGACGTCAATACTCAGATTCCTACTGACATGCAAGAAGAAAATCTACGTGGGCTGCATGATACAACTGTCGGTGTTCATCAAAAATTTTTTTATTCCATGCAGATAAATCCTGTTTTAGTGATCGAAGTTTGTTACAGAAACCTTGCATTCCTCCCGTTGTAGGATTTGATTCCCATTTTTCCTGAACATAAGCTAAAAAGTCCAGGTGGGAGGCCCAGACTGATGGGAAACGGAATTACCTAGGCAAAGTAGGCAATTAGGAGAGACAATTCAACAGAAGTGGACAATGATCTGAAGTTACCCTGCTTAAATGTTCAAGCTTTACATGGGGATACAGGTCGTAGAATGATGCGTTACAGAAAACCCAGTCTAGTCAGTGTCGCACCTGTCCCAGACCACGGCCTCCATGCCATGTGAAGCGTGAGCCCAAATGAGGTACAATATGTAATGCTAAAGCATCAAAAGTTACATTAAAATTTGTCAATGAAGAAAGTGATGGCCGACTGCGTCCCTGAGATCATCAAAACAGAGAAAAGTATTAAAGTCACCAGTTAAGATCCAAGGGGATGACTGGTCAACAGCAAAGGATAATAATTCCGTCCACAGGTGATGACGGTCCAGAATTGTGTGGCGTTCGTAAATACAAGAATGCCAAAAGGACGCTTTGATGATGACATGACGAAACTGAAAGTGGGCAACTTGGTCTGATATTTTGAAATTCTGCAGATCCGATGTAGAACTATGCCGAAAGCACCAAACTCGATTATTACAAACTTATAAAGAAGATGAGTATCCAAGATGTAATTTGGCTCGTTGTAAGCGAGATGAAGATTGTTTTGGTTCAATAATAATAAGAAAAGCAGCGGTGTATTGACACAACAATAAACGTAGTCGAGATAGGGAGGTACTTAAACCTTGAATATTACAGGGGAGCAGATTCAGGAGGAAACAATAGATGTAAAATGTGTGGCGCGAGCAGAGCTACTGTGGCACCCCGCACCCCGGCCCCGCCGGAGTCGGTGCACCCGCCGTACTTCACTAAGGAGAGTACTAGGCGTCATCCTTACGCAGTGTGATCCATGATAAAGTTTCATGGAATTTTCGTTCTTTTGCGCATTCAGTAATTGAAACCGCGGCAGAATTTAAACTTCAAATTAAAGTACCATCAAAACAGTCAAAGTAACATCCCACATAACCAAATTCCGAAAACGAAGAAAGTAAATTGTTTCCCATCACCAATACAAAACATCATCAATCCTTCAAGCTGGGTGCCCGGTTCACCTCTACTGGCCATCCGTCAACTCTCTCACGGATAGGGTACCCTAGGCTCGTCATCAATCCATTCCACTTTATCTCCTGCCACTTTTGGAGAGAAAAATAGGGTGAGTGACAACGTCACCAGCAAGTATACTATAATAATCATGAGTTAAATGGAAAGTACGAGCAAGAACCGAACCCCATATTATAATTGGTTTGGAAACATACCTGACTCCCATTTCAGGTTGGATAAGGATCGTTGCTTAATATAACAAGATCATAACTTAATAACATATCTAGATAAAATGAAACATAACATAAGGTAATTGGTTCACGCATTGTTTAATAAACAATCATCAACATTATTTAGGACACGCAAGGTCATGTCAACACGGCATAGTTCATGCAACGCTACGTTACAACTCGACAAGTGACATGCATACATATGCATATGAAATGCGTTATGAGAAAATGCCTTTTCATGCTTTGCTCTTTTAAAAACATCATCGTCATAAAATCATAGAGTGTTCAGATCTATCTTCCCGGATCTGAGGCGGTAACTTCTCCCCTTCGAATCTATTAATCCCGGATTCGGATCGGTAACATCGTTCCTTTTCATCCAGATCACTTAACCCGGATCTGCTCAGGTTCCTTTCATTTCAGATCTATCTTCCCGGATCTGAGGCGGTAACTTCTCCCCTTCGAATCTATTATCCCCGGATTCGGATCGGTAATATCATTCCTTTCCATTCAGATCACTTAACCCGGATCTTCTCAGGTTCATAATGGCCAATTTCATATCTCACACGGTACCGGTGGGGAAGCGTTTTCAGAAAACAAAACGAAAACATTCTTTTGGAAAACGCTTTTCATCATTCCTTTGTATAAAATCCACATCATAAAACCATGCATGTGACGATGATGCAATGTATGACATGCAATGTGCAAACTCGTACACGGCATACAACATAAGAACCGGCACATTTCGTTAGTCATGCTGGAATCTTTCCAGCTTTGTATCATACTCTTATTCTTAATGAATTCCTTGTTAACTACTCATGTTAAACTCATGTAATCACATCTATTCATTCGTGACCATCATAAGCGAGTGTTATGCATGCATTACGGACCTACGATGCCATTAAGAGACCCTATTTACTCTTTTTTACGAATCCATGCAAATAAAATCCTGCAATGACCATATTTTACTATAAAATTTATTGTGATCAATCCTTTGATCTTTTTCCAGAAATTCCAACTCCCTAATCTCATAAACTCTTTGGGCTAACATCCTGCCAATTTTTAGCCCAAAACGAATTCTTTAAGGCCTTTATCCAGGCCATGCAAAATAGGTCATATATTCTGTTTTTCCAGCCTAGTTCGATTTGACCAGTCTTAGTAGAAAATTTATTAAAAATAAATCATAACTTATTTTGATGGAATTCCAGCTGTCATTTCTTCTTCATTCATGGGGCTAATGTCCTGCCAAAAATCATTGGATTTGCACCCCTCTAAGATCCATTTTTAAGCTGCTAAACATGTGTCTTAAGTTCTGTCCAGAACATAAATTTCCAGCAAGACCAATCTTAGTAAGAATTCGTTAAAATAAACCGTGACTCTTTTAAGGTGATTTCAACTCTCACTACTAACAAACACATGCAACTATCATCATACCAAAAATAAACGAAATTAAAGGTCTCTAAGGTCCCTTTTTTTTGGTCTAGAAAGTCAGCCTAAATTCTGGCCTAGCTTCAGAATTTTTAGTAGCCCTAATTCCATTCTAAATGTTCTTAGCTCACCTTTTTGTCACCATTCATGGTATTAACCCTAGAATGAACACACACACACCACGTCAGCCCCATTTGCGGGTGTTTAGAGAGAAAATGACCAAAACCAACAACACTTTAAGCCTACAAGCACAAGATCAAGTCTTTCCCTTATTTTCTTGCTTTGTTATTATCTTGCATGCAACTTTACCTCTCCTCCCTTCTCCCTACAACCATGACTCCCCTCAACACAAAAGAAGAAATCTTTAACACATTCAAGCCTAGCTTAAGACATAAACATGCATAAAGTCTCCAAAGAACTAATCTTATAGAAAAATGTTCATTCAACCCTCATGTGTACCCAAAGCCGAAAGCTTTTGGCTCAAAGCTAACCATTTTACAACTAAATCAAATCTTAAGTCTTTCTAGACATTCATGCACCTACTTTCACATTCAAACCATGAAGAGTATAGTGTACTTGCCTTGTTTGCCTTCGGATGTGGGTCGAGTGGTTTACACAAAAAGCATTCCCCTTTCTCTTGTCCTATCACGCACAGTTTGGGCATTTGTTAGCCATCTCTAGGTTATACAGTACAACTTAGAGGAGAGATGAAGAGTCTTACCATTTGTATCTATGGATGGATGGAGGATGATCCACTCTTTCTAAAGTTTCCTTCTTTGCTTGAGGTTTAGGGGGAACTCCTGCCTAGAACCGTGATACCTACGGCCTTCTCAAGAAGGAGACTATATAAACTTCTCTTTTCTTAGTACATAACCTATTAGGTTTTTTTTTGGAAAGCATCTTACCAAGGTATCCTTGTGTGGTTCTTGGGCTTCCTCCTTTGTCCAATGGTGTGCCCGGTTACTTGTGGGAAGGGAAGAAGGGAATGTTTTGAATTTTTCCCTTGGATCTAGGATTCATAAGGTTTTAATTTAGGGGAGGCTCCTTTGTGTTAAAAGAGGAGAGATTACTCCTCTTGGGGAGTTAACCGGCGGCTCTACATGGGAATTTAGGGGGCTTGCTTTGATTGATAATTTACCCAACTCCCTTATTTATTGGAGGCTTAATAATTTAGCTTGTTGTAATTTATTCCATAAGGCCTCATGGCCGGATTGTGCATACCTATTCCATGTACATATATACATTTTGCTTAATAAAGCACATGCGGTTTAACACATACATATATATATATATACCATTATTCCTTCGGAAATAAGTCATAATCCCCAAGTGATGTACTCATGATAATTAAAGAATGCTAGGCGAATTTGTGTTTGCTTAAACACACACGTATATATAATATAACCATATTGTGTGTGTATATGTGACACATTTTCCCCGAAGACCATTTTATCGTTATACATATGCGTCCAGACCCGTGTTTTAATATGTATACCCGCATACTAACCTTAATCAATTTAATTCCTTAGATCCCGTTGTTACTCCTTAATTCGTGCTTATGAATTCACATACTTATCTTATGCACTTATAGGTGTTATACATATATTTATCTCATATTCCAATCATTTAAATGCTTTTCATGGATCCAGCTAGGCTATACTTGTATGCATGTGACCGACATGTATATTTACACATAGCCCTCTTGAATTTCTCATAGCTCTTATCTATAGGTGGTGTATATACTTGTACTCACGCACGCATGTTTTATATGTATATATATCTATACTTCCTTTTTGAATAAGCCATAAACCTCCGAAAGAATATTCATTACATCCGATAATACTAAGCGTATGTTACACCATATAGTATAATTCTTTGAAAACTATTCTATTGTTGTTCGATATGCTTCGAGTCGTATATGGATATACACATGTACCCCTATGCATACTCTCATACATTCCTAATCTGTCCATGACCGGAGCCTTATCATTGTAGTCTTAACACCTAAACATGGATTCTAGCTTAGTTTCTAAAACTTACTAAGTGTCAAAGAATTCTTAAAGTGGCATGTGTTTCTATAATGGTCCTTTAGGTATAAGTTTCATCGTGTTGTAGTCCTCTAGAGGCCATCTTCTTCATGCTAGCTTCCTCCTTATATGAGGCACGTGCCCATTTGTAGGGTATCTTTTCCTTGAGATGCACACCCTTACCGTTCAAGTGTGGGGTTTGTCATGACCCTAGGGTTGCCTTAGTTGTCAACGTAACACTTGGCTCTTGAATTACCGCTTGCTTTTCTCCCTCTTTCGTCGCTGTACCGGGTGTGTACTTCCCTTACGTTCTTCGTACCTGCATAAGATCTGGTAACATGGTTCCTTTGAGGTCTTACTATCTAGTGTACTCTGCTTCTAACCCTAGCTGCCACTCTAATTTTTTTGAGCGGGGTGCAACATTCTCCCCCCCTTAGAATAAGTTTCGTCCTCAGAAACTGGAGAATGGGTGCCTAGTTTTCTAAGCGACACCCTCAACCCGGTGGACCATATCCTATTTATTTCCCTACTTGTCCGGAGGCAATTGCTTCTGGTATTTTCAATGATGCTTACTCAATACATAAGACACAAGTGCTTTAAAAACGGAAATTTCTTTGTACCTGTCAGTAACGTTGGGGGCCTCGAGGTCCTCGGGCTCTCATTCTTCGATTTTCGCCTTGGTTTGCCCTATGCGAGGCTCCACGAGGGTGCTGTGACCGTCCTTCATTTGCTCTATTCATTTGTCTCCTCAACCTCCTTCGGACCTTCATTATCCGAATGTTGCGTTCTACCTCATAATATTCCTTTACCAAATCGTCGAACGTACATGAATGTGCTACGTTCAATCCTTCCTTGATTCGGGGATTCAGTCCCCGCATAAATCTCGTTATCTTCCATTGTTCATCTTCCATAATCAAGGGCACGTACCGTCCTAGTATGGTGAACTGACGGATATACTGTGAGACTGGAGTGTCCGATTCTTGCCTTAACAGCGTCGAATTCTTCCATTCTCCAATTACCACTTCAGTTCTTAGAAAGTAAGCTCCACAAAATTCCTCCAAAACTCTAGCCCAAACTATGGGTCTGGGTAGCGATGGACTCTTTCCCTCAACCACTGACTGGCCTTGCCGTTCAAGAAGGTGCGGATAATCAGGGCTCCTCATTTCATCAGTACTCTAGCCCGGATGAGTTGGTCCTCTATCTCGTTTAAACCAGTTTTCAGCTTCCTCGGGTGTCGTTTCTCCCCCAAACCTTGGAACTTGTTCTCTAGTCAACTTTCGAAAGTAAAATCCCATACTTCCAGGGGGTGACAACGATGATGTTCCCGCGCCCGTGGGTGGGGTTATCTGCACATGTAGTTCGTTTACTCTAAGTTATACCATAACGGAAAACCCTACTTAATTGATATGGTAATAAAGACGCGTGTCACATAACAACTAGGTACAAGTTGATTTCCATTGGAGTGATCCCCTACTAAAAACCCAGTTCTGATTGGTTCCCCTCTAGGTCGCACCATCTGCATCACGCAGCGTCGACTTTATTTAGTAGAGAGAAGTTATATCAAAGTATAACTGAATACATCAAAAACACGCCGGCATATACTCATTACTTCAGGACAGTGCTTTAGATGGGGCCTATCAGTGGACTGTACCTGATCTCGTAGATCGAGGTCATATCGTACTAAGGTTAACTCTCATCGAGATCAAAACTTAGTTCTAAGATCAACCTTAGCTGACTAAAATCATGACTTAGTTCTACTACATTCTGCCCGGATCTGGAGCCTTCGCTCTGATACCAACCTGTGGCGCCCCCGCACCCCCGGCCCCGCCGGAGTCGGTGCACCCGCCGTACTTCACTAAGGAGAGTACTAGGCGTCATCCTTACGCAGTGTGATCCATGATAAAGTTTCATGGAATTTTCGTTCTTTTGCGCATTCAGTAATCGAAACCGCGGCAGAATTTAAACTTCAAATTAAAGTACCATCAAAATAGTCAAAGTAACATCCCACATAACCAAATTCCGAAAACGAAGAAAGTAAATTGTTTCCCATCACCAATACAAAACATCATCAATCCTTCAAGCTGGGTGCCCGGTTCACCTCTACTGGCCATCCTGTCAACTCTCTCACGGATAGGGTACCCTAGGCTCGTCATCAATCCATTCCACTTTATTCCTGCCACTTCTGGAGAGAAAAATAGGGTGAGTGACAACGTCACCAGCAAGTATACTATAATAATCATGAGTTAAATGGAAAGTACGAGCAAGAACCGAACCCCAATTATAATTGGTTTGGAAACATACCTGACCCCATTTCAGGTTGGATAAGGATCGTTGCTTAATAAAAGATCATAACTTAATAACATATCTAGATAAAATGAAACATAACATAAGGTATTGGTTCACGCATTGTTTAATAAACAATCATCAACATTATTTAGGACACGCAAGGTCATGTCAACACGGCATAGTTCATGCACGCTACGTTACAACTCGACAAGTGACATGCATGCATATGCATATGAAATGCGTTATGAGAAAATGCCTTTTCATGCTTTGCTCTTTTAAAAACATCATCGTCATAAAATCATAGAGTGTTCAGATCTATCTTCCCGGATCTGAGGCGGTAACTTCTCCCCTTCGAATCTATTAATCCCGGATTCGGATCGGTAACATCGTTCCTTTTCATCCAGATCACTTAACCCGGATCTGCTCAGGTTCCTTTCATTTCAGATCTATCTTCCCGGATCTGAGGCGGTAACTTCTCCCCTTCGAATCTATTATCCCGGATTCGGATCGGTAATATCATTCCTTTCCATTCAGATCACTTAACCCGGATCTGCTCAGGTTCATAATGGCCAATTTCATACTCACACACGGTACCGGTGGGGAAGCGTTTTAAAAAAAAACGAAACCATTTTTGAAAACGCATCATTCCTTTGTATAAATCCACATCATAAAACCATGCATGTGACGATGATGCAATGTATGACATGCAATGTGCAAACTCGTACACGGCATACACATAAGAACGGGCACATTTCGTAGTCATGCTGGAATTTTCCAGCTTTGTATCATACACTTATTCTTAATGAATTCGTTAACTACTCATGTTAAACTCATGTAATCACATCTATTCGTGACCATCATAAGCGAGTGTTATGCATGCATTGCGGACTACGATGCATTAAGAGACCCTATTTACTCTTTTTACGAATCCATGCAATAAAATCCTGCAATGACCATATTTTACTATAAAATTTATTGTGGTCAATCCTTTGATCTTTTTCCAGAAATTCCAACTCCCTAATCTCATAAACTCTTTGGGCTAACATCCTGCCAATTTTTAGCCCAAAACTAATTCTTTAAGGCCTTTATCCAGGCCATGCAAAATAGGTCATATATTCTGTTTTTCCAGCCTAGTCGATTTGACCAGTTTTAGTAGAAAATTTATTAAAAATAAATCACAACTTATTTTGATGGAATTCCAGCTGTCATTTCTTCTTCATTCATGGGCTAATGTCCTGCCAAAATCATTGGATTTGCACCTCTAAGATCCATTTTTAAGCTGCTAAACATGTGGCTTAAGTTCTGTCCAGAACATATTTCCAGCAAGACCAATCTTAGTAAGAAATTCGTTAAAAATAAACCGTGATCTTTTTAAGGTGATTCAACTCTCACTACTAACAAACACATGCAACTATCATCATACCAAAAATAAACGAAATTAAGGTCTCTAAGGTCCCTTTTTTTTTGGTCTAGCAAGTCAGCCTAATTCTGGCCTAGCTTCAGAATTTTCAGTAGCCCTAATTCCATTCTAAATGTTCTTAGCTCACCTTTTTCACCATTCATGGTATTAACCCTAGAATGAACACACACCACACACCACGTCAGCCCCATTTGCGGGTGTTTAGAGAGAAAATGACCAAAACCAACAACACTTTAAGACTACAAGCACAAGATCAAGTCTTTCCCTTATTTTCTTGCTTTGTTATTATCTTGCATGCAACTTTACCTCTCCTCCCCTTCTCCCTTCAACCGTGACTCCCCTCAACACAAAAGAAGAAATCTTTAACACATTCAAGCCTAGCTTAAGACATAAACATGCATAAAGTCTCCAATGAACTTATCTTTATAGAAAAATGTTCATTCAACCCTCATGTGTACCCAAAGCCGAAAGCTTTTGGCTCAAAGCTAACCATTTTACAACTAAAATCAAATCTTAAGTCTTTCTAGACATTCATGCACCTACTTTCACATTCAAACCATGAAGAGTATAGTGTACTTGCCTTGTTTGCCTTCGGATATGGCTCGAGTTGGTTGACACAAAAAGCATTCCCCTTTCTCTTGTCCTATCACGCACGGTTTGGGCATTTGTTAGCAATTCTCTAGGTTATACAGTACAACTTAGAGGAGAGATGAAGAGTCTTACCATTTGTATCTTTGGATGGATGGAGGATGATCCACTCTTTCTAAAGTTTCCTTCTTTTCTTGAGGTTTTAGGGGGAACTCCCGCCTAGAACCGTGATACCTACGGCCTTGCCAAGAAGGAGACTATATAAACTTCTCTTTTCTTAGTACATAACCTATTAGGTTTTTTTTTTGGAAAGCATCTTACCAAGGTATCCTTGTGTGGTTCTTGGGCTTCCTCCTTTGTCCAATGGTGTGCCCGGTTACTTGTCGGAAGGGAAGAAGGGAATGTTTTGAATTTTTCCCTTGGATCTAGGATTCATAAGGTTTTAATTTAGGGAGGCTTATTTGTGTTAAAAGAGGAGAGATTAACTCCTCTTGGGGAGTTAACCGGCGGCTCTACATGGGAATTTGGGGGGCTTGCTTTGATTGATAATTTACCCAACTCACTTATTTATTGGAGGCTTAATAATTTAGCTTGTTCTAATTTATTCCATAAGGCCTCATGGCCGGATTGTGCATACCTATTCCATGTACATATATACATTTTGCTTAATAAAGCACATGCGGTTTAACACATACATATATATATACCATTATTCCTTCGGAAATAAGTCATAATCCCCAAGTGATGTACTCATGATAATCAAGAATGCTAGGCGAATTTGTGTTTGCTTAAACACACACGTATATATATATAACCATACTGTGTGTGTATATGTGACACATTTTCCCCGAAGACCATTTTATCGTTATACATATGCGTCCAGACCCGTGTTTTAATATGTATGCCCGCATACTAACCTTAATCTATTTATTCCTTAGATCCCGTTGTTACTCCTTAATTCGTGCTTATGAATTCACATACTTATCTTATGCACTTATATGTGTTTATACATATATTTATCTCATATTCCAATCATTTAAATGCTTTTTCATGGATCCGCTGGGCTATACTTGTATGCATGTGACCGACATGTATATTTACACATAGCCCTCTTGAATTTCTCATAGCTCTTATCTATAGGTGTGTAGCTATACTTGTACTCACGCACGCATGTTTTTATATGTAATATATCTATACTTCCTTTTTGAAATAAGCCATAAACCTCCGAAAGAAATATTCATTACATCCGATAATACTAAGCGTATGTACACACATATAGTATATTCCTTTGAAAACTATTCTATTGTTGTTCGTATATGCTTCGAGTCGTATATGGATATACACATGTACCCCTATGCATACTCTCATACCATTCCTAATCTGTCCATGACCGGAGCCTTATCATTGTAGTCCTAACACCTAAACATGGATGTAAGCTTAGGTTTCTAAAACTTACTAAGTGTCAAAGAATTCTTAAAGTGGCATGTTTTCTATATGGTCCTTTAGGTATAAGTTTCATCGCGTTGTAGTCCTCTAGAGCCATCTTCTTCATGCTAGCTTCCTCCTTATATGAGGCACGTGCCCATTTGTAGGGTATCTTTACCTTTAGATGCACACCGTTACCGTTTCAGGTGTGGGTTTGACATGACCTAGGTTTCCTTAGTTGTCAACGTAACACTTGGCTCTTTAATTTACTGCTTGCTTTTCTCCCTCTTTCGCTTGTACCGGGTGTGTACTTCCCTTACGTTCTTCGTACCTGCATAAGATTTGGTAACATGTTTCCTTTGAGGTCTTACTATCTAAGTGTACTCTGCTTCTAACCCTAGCTGCCACTCTAATTTTTTTGAGCGGGGTGCAACAGCTACGGGTAATCACTTGGCGAGGAGGACGAGCGACCTGAGCTGCAGGACGGTGATGGCGCTTTTTAACATGAAGAACAAAGCCATGATCATCCGAAACTGGCGGAGGGTGCTACATCTGCTGGAAAAATACTTCATCTGTGGGAGGAGTTGCCATATGAGCCATACATCATGAAATAGCAGTGGCTACCGTCTGAAAAACCAAACGTAGATCAGAAATAGTAGTGGCGTCTGTTGATGATGGCATGGAATTATACAACTCGGTATCCGAATGTCCACGCAGCAGATCTTCTGAGATGGAAGATGATTGATGAGCATCTTCTTTTGATTGTCCTAATATGCTCAAATTTTCTGAGTATGTTGGTTTCTGGGGTTTAGGCGGAATCTCTGATGGCATCATGGCATCCGATGACGATGGTATGCATTCCATAGCAGGTGAGACCGTGGTTGTGGGAGGATCTTATAATGGCATTGGCAAAGGATTGGTGTTAGATGATGGAGCTGTAGAAACTTTTTCTTTCCAGATTTTCGCAGGTGCATCACGCTGAGATGGATTTTCTTGGGTTGGGCAGGCACCTGTTTTATGCCC
>AP025046.1:32224431-32246574 GCA_036186865.1 Eustoma russellianum | reverse complement strand
TGAGGAGAAATCAACAAATAATAGTTGACAAGGTTATGTCAACATATAATATCAAAATTCTCATTTCTCCTTGACATATTGTGATGAATCTTGCAACAAGGACACCTTGTAATCTCTGAAAGATGATGATTAAGAACTTCCAATAACATATATATATATATAAGAGTCTTCAAGAGAAAATAGAACGTGACATCGAATACCGTCACATATCCCGCTACCGTCGATAAAATCATCAAATGAGAGAATAACATAGAAAACCACCAAATAATCTTCAAGAATATACTAAATGAACTCCAGAATGAATATAATAAGATACTCAAGAGATTCCTTGAGTAACAATACCGAAACTGTCTTCGGGGGTAAAATGACCAAAATGCCCCTAGTGAGATAAAACTCCAGAAATGACCCCGATGGTCAGAATTAAATATAATAACACCTTCTTAATAATAAATAAGATGATAATATCTTCTTGAATCATATTCACCATGTCGAGTACCTACAAAACTCAAAATACCACTTTTGCCCTTTTTGGTAAGTTGTAGAAACTTCGAGGGCATATTAGTCACAAGATATTATCATCATAAAAATCACATAATCACAACATGATAAACATATATAAATCATGTAAAAATAAAAAAAACTATTTTATCACATTTTAGAAAAATATTTCTAACAACCCTAGACATCGTGTCATTTTTCTTCACTTATTCAACTCTTTCATTTATAACACCATATGTGACATTTTTAAGTATTCATCACTTAAAATCATGACTTTGAAAATTATCCAAACATATTTCTCAACATTCTCCCCCTTTTGGATGATTTTCAAAATAACCTAACATGATTTAATGTCACAACTTATAACCAAAAGTTTAACCAAATGTTTTCAACTATGTTTTCAACTTTTAAATAGTATGCCGCTCCCCCCGCAACTCATACTCTCCCCCTTAACCTATGCTCCAAAATTTATACCAATAAAAACTTAGCATATGATTCATCATGACTTACCAACTAAAACATGACTTACCAACTAAAATCATGTTCTTATTCTATCTCCCCCTTTATTTTGCAAATCATGCAAAAGATAGAACTATTCAATGGTATCGTAAGTCATCATTCCTAATTTGGCTCGTAAGTTTTCAAAAGTGGCTTGATTAAGGGGTTGGGTGAAGATGTTAGCGATTTGATGATCAGTTCTTATGTGGTTTATCACTATATCCTCATTTTGAACATGATCACGAAGAAAGTGATATCGTACCTCAATGTGTTTGGCCTTAGAATGAAGCACCGGATTCCGTGAAAGATTGATTGCACTTGTGCTATCGCAGAAAATTGGAATCTTATTCATTTTAATGCCAAAATCACTAAGTTGCTGTTTAAGCCAAAGTATTTGGGTAGTACATAAACTCAAAGCGATATACTCGGCTTCAGTGGTAGAAAGAGCTACACTAGCTTGCTTTTTAGAAAACCAAGAAATCAAGTTGGTTCCTATGAATTGACAAGTACCGCTAGTGGATTTTCTATCTAATTTGCAACCACCATAATCAGCATCACTATATGCGTGTAATTCCAACTTAGCGTTTCTATCATACCACAGTCCTAAGTGAGGTGTATGCTTAAGATATCTAAAGATCTTTTTGACTGCATTGTAATGTGATACCTTAGGACAAGATTGAAACCTAGCACACATACACACACTAAACATGATATCAGGTCTTGATGCAGTTAAGTATAATAGTGATCCAATCATAGACCTATAGAGCGTGTCATCAAAAGTTTTACCATTTTCATCCTTGTCTAGTTTGGTGCTAACACTCATGGGGGTAGGTGTTGGTTTCAATTCTTCAAAGCCAAACTTCTTAATAATATCATTGACATACTTAAGTTGGCTAATGTGAATTCCTTGAGGGGTTTGTTTGATTTGAAGTCCTAAGAAATAATTCAACTCTCCTACCATTGACATTTCAAATTCTGACTTCATACATTCTTCGAAGTCTTTTACTAAGGTAGGGTTTGTTGAACCAAAGATTATATCATCTACATAGATTTGAACTATTAACAAATCAATATCTTTTCGTCTTAGAAATAATGTGTTGTCTATTGTTCCCCTTTGATAATTATTTGCAATAAGAAAGTTCGCAAATCTATCATACCAAGCTCTTGGAGCTTGTTTCAAACCATATAGAGCTTTCTTAAGCTTGTAAACATGGTTAGGATTCTTTGGATCTTTGAATCCAGGGGGTTGTTTGACAAACACCTCTTCTTGAATGTATCCATTCAAGAATGCACTCTTGACATCCATTTGGAAGAGCTTAATATTGCTTAGACTTGCAATCGCAAGTAACAATCTAATTGCTTCTAGTCGTGCAACGGGTGCAAAGGTTTCTTCATAATCTATACCTTCTTGTTGATTATAACCTTGTGCGACTAGTCTAGCTTTATTTCTTATGATGTTTCCTTGTTCATCCATTTTGTTTCTAAATATCCATTTTGTTCCTATTATAAATTTATTTTCAGGTTCAGGCACTAAGTCCCATACATTATTTCGGATAAATTTGTTTAACTCCTCATGCATGGCATCTATCCATGATAAATCACCTAAGGCTTCCTTAATATTTTTAGGTTCTAAGTGTGATATTAAGACATGCCCTTCAGCTTGACTTATGTTTCTACGTGTTCTAACCCCAACACTTGGATCACCAATGATTAGCTCTTTACGGTGTTTATGTTTATCTTCTATAAGCCACCAATTCCTAAGTTGACTAGGTTCAGCTTCTTCTAGTTCAAATGTTTCATTCGTGTGAACATTTTCATATACAATTGGAACATCCTGTAAGTTAGATAGATTATCTTCCAATTGTAAAATTTCTTGATTTATTTCACCTAAAGGTTCATTCACATCTTGTTCAGGGGAAGTTGGTTCTAGATGATCATGAACAGGCTCAAGTAATATATCATCATCACCAAACATATTTTCAACATTATTCTCTTGTTTCTTTTTATCACTTACATCAAAATATGCATTCTCATTGAATTTCACATGTATAGATTCAATTATTTTTCTAGATGCATGATTATAACACCTATATGCCTTTGAGTTAGTTGAATATCCAACAAATATGCATTCAATAGACTTTTGTTCAAATTTATCTAGGTTATCTTTGGTATTAAGTACAAAACATTTACACCCAAATACTCTAAGATAATCTACCTTAGGTTGTCTATTATTCAACAACTCATATGGTGTTTTATTTAATATCTTTCTAATAGAAAGCCTATTTATTATATAACATGCAAAACTAACAGCTTCAGCCCACAAATATCTAGGTACTTTGTTTTCACACAACATAGTTCTAGCTATTTCTTGTAGTATTCTATTTTTACGTTCAACAACTCCATTGAGTTGTGGTGTTCTTGGTGGTGAGAATTCATGTTTTATTCCATGTAATTCACAAAACTTAATTATATCCTTGTTTTTAAATTCTCCACCTCTATCACTTCTAATTCTTTTAACATTTTCTTCATAAAGATTTTCAAGTTGCTTAATAAGATTTTCGATTACCAATGGAGCATCGTCTTTGTGTGTTAAGAACAATGTCTACGTGTATCGTGAGTAAGCATCTACTATGACACACACATAGTAGTGTCCACCTAGACTTCTTGTCCTACTTGAACCAAATAAGTCTAAGTGAAGCAGTTCTAGTACATGACTAGTACTCACTTCATGTTTTGATTTCATTGTCTCTTTTATATGTTTTCCTTTAATACATGTTTCACATAATTGAAAATTATGCAAGTCTAACTTAGGCATTCCTCTAATTAGATTCTTCTTAGATAATCTTTCTATGGTTGAAACTCCTATATGGCCTAGTCGTCTATGCCATAAGTTCACATCTAAGTCATGTGATACTAAACACTTAATCCTAGCATTTATGTTATTTAGTGATAGTGTGTAAATGTTACCATCCCTATTTTCTTTTAGTACAATTTCTCCTTTTTCATTTATTATATCACAACAATTAGGAAGAAAAGAGACATGATAACCAGAATCTATAAGTTGCGAAATACTTAATAAATTGCAAGAAAGATTGCTTACTAACAACACACTTCGTATTTGAAATGTGTTAGGGTCCCCAATTGTTCCTTTTCCAACAACTTGTCCTTTGTTGTTGTCACTGAATGTTACTTTTCCTCCATCCTTGATGTGTTCCAATTCGATGAATAGTTTGGGGTTCCCCGTCATATGCCTCGAACATCCACTATCTAAAAACCATTTGGTTTTCAGATTCTTTGACTTTGCCTCCTTCTTGCCCTCCTTGTGTTTTTCCTACAATGGAGACAAAGTTTTAGGTACCCTTTATTTGGCTCCTTGAATGTTAGGGGCATTATTCTTGTTTAGATACTCCTTAGGTATCCAAACTTGAATATACCTTCTAGGCACATTTTTAGCATTGTTATAATTTGAAAAATAAGAAGAATTAGCATATACATGATTATTCCACATAAGTGAATATGCATTGTTATACATGTTGTGCCATGGTTGATAATCATTATAGGATGGCCGAGATTTATGATGTGTATAAGGTATGTGAATTTGTTTCTTATATGGCGTTATATAAGTGTGTTTGTAGGCATTTCTATAAGCCTTATAAGAGTGTTGCCCATACTTAGGTTCATAATAAGTTGTATGCATTTTATTCGGTCTAGTTGTATTTGTATACATGTAGGCATAATTTATATGTTGTCTAGATGCAAAGTTTGACCTAGATGTATGTTTATGCGTGTGTGCTTTTATGGGTGTATGTTGCATTTTTGCCTTGATATAAGTAGACGAAGGTGTAGAAGCAGGCAAAGTTGATTTTGTTGTATTATATGGTAACTTTGTACTAGATGAAACAAACTTAGTATTTTTATTTACTTTTTCATTTTCTTCTTTATAACCTAAGTCGGTTTTATCATTACCATACTTTTGTGATGAGATTAGTGTATCTAACATATTTGCACCCGATTTAAATTGTTCTAACATTTTTTCTAAGTTAAGTTTAGACGACTTAAGTTGTGTTATTTCATGTTCACAACTTTCTATCTTAGATTTTAACATCTTATTTTCCATTTTTATCTTATGTTCATCTTTCCCATATGATTCAATTTTATTCTCTAAAGAATCAAGAGTATTAGTAAACTCTTGTTTAAGAGATTCTAGTTGATCGGAAAATTCCAAGTTGGACGTCTTCAACTTGTCATTTTCTTCAACTAGTTTCTTCTTTTCTTTAGAGAGCTTCTTACAGTGAGCATGCATTCTTAGGAATTCTTCATACATTTTATCAAGTGTCATGTCACTATTAGAATCACTATCAGAAGAAGAACATACCTCGTTGGATACGAAGCAGACTTGAGCTTCCTCAGTTTCGGATTCTGAGTCGGATGAGTCGCTCCATGTGCTCACCTTCATTGCTCGTTTCCCTTTTCTTGCCTTAGACTCCTTTGTCTTTGTCGTTTGAGCCTCCTTGTCCTTGGCTTGTTTAATATTGTTGTTGTTATTATTATTTTTCTTCGTGGGACAGTCGTATGAAATATGTCCTTTTTGACCGCATTCATAAGACTTTAATCCTTTATTATTCCATTTGTTTATGTTATTCTTCCTAGGTTGAGAAGAAGAAGAAGAACAATTACGTTGTCTATTCCTATTTGGACGTTTGAAAAATTTTCTTAGTTTTCTAGCTATCAATATCAACTCATTGTCTAATTCAGTATCACTATTACTATCACCGTTACTAGCATGTGTTTCGGTTGTTTTGAAAGCTATTGACTTACCGGATGACTTAGACGATTCAGACTTTTGTTGGTTTAATTTAACCTCGTAAACTTTAAGAGACCCGATCAATTCATCCATCTTAGTGATTAACTTTGTCTCCTCGATTGCAGTCACCTTTGGATCCCATTCAGCAGGGAGGCTTCGTAACACCTTTTGAACCTTTTCACTATTCGAAAATGACTTTCCTAAAGCTTCAAGGGCATTGAAAATATTAGTAATCCTCAAATCCATAGATGTTATGGATTCGTTTGGCAACATTTTGAAAGTCTCTAATTCAGTCATAAGCATGTTTATTTTTGACTCTTTAACACCACTAGTACCTTCATGCTTTAATACAAGTGATTTCTACATGTCGTGTGCACTCGTGCAATTTGACACATATCCTGCTTCAGAAGTTGTAAGTCCATTCAAAAGTAATTGCATAGCTTTAGCATTCATGGACATTTTCTTTTTATCATCTAATGACCATTCACTTTTACATTTTTCAACCTCTTGAGTTGCTTCACTAACTTGTGTAACTTTCGTTGGAATGTACGGCCCATCTTCAACTATAGACCATAAATCGATGTCTATAGCCATTAAGAATAGCCTCATTCTTAGTTTCCAATAAACAAAATTATTGCCATCAAAAAGAGGAGGGCATTGTGTAGACATACCTTCCAACTCACCTTTGTGAGAAACAATAGCCATAGTATGTACCTTGGATTTGAGACAAGTAGTATGTAATGAATCGTTGTTTCTTGGCCTTGTATTGTTCGTATGGTGTTGAATCTTGCTTCTTTTTAGTGGTGTTGGTCTGGCTCTGATACCAAATGTTGGACCGTGCACCTGCAATAAACACCACTAGAGGGGGGGTGAATAGTGGTTAGCATAAATTACACTACAACCCTTTGTTAAAATCCCCTTTGAAACAGAATCTGAGACCACCTCAGATTCAAAACCCGTTTTTGAAAAATTCACAAATTAATGTACACAACTCCAAAAATCGTGAAACTTTCTGGAACTAAACTTCAATGTGTTAGCAAGACTCTGTCCAAAAATCAGATACAAATAAGATCGTTTGACCCTTCAAACAAATAAAAAGATTCAGATGGTCAAATAGGACAGAATTGGACAGAATGTTGCTGATTTTGCAAAACGTATTTCTCTTTGAATAATTGACCAAAAAGATTAATCTTTATATCAAAACACTCCTTAGAAATTCTAGTTAATGTTTCCAAAAGGCGCTGACCTCAAACAATTATGGATAAATACAGAATTCAAGTTTTCTCAAAACTGGTCAGATTGCAGCCAGATTGGAGCAGTTATCTTGCAATGACTGAGAGACTAACTTTCCCTTGCTCAAATCAAGTGATTCTGGTTGCAAATGAAAGCTAACAGTATGAAGTATAACTTCACCAAATATCACGAATTTTGAAAGTGTTTACCTATTTTTTTAAAACGTAAAAATTTGTGTGAAATCTGTAGTGAAAAATGGGCAGAAAACAGAAAAATGTAAAGAAGACATGAACACCAAGAATTTATCCTGGTTCGGTCAATGTGACCTACTCCAGTCCCAAGGAATACCTTTCCTTGGATTTCACTATGGTATGAACCAAATTACAGCAAGAACCAAGCTTGATCCTTGGGTTAAACACCAAGCCTATTCAAGACTTGGATGAACACCTTTATGCAACTCTTGGTTGCAACACCTCTATCACCTATTGATGTAGCCTTATAGATTTGGCTAATCAATCTTACAAATAAGACACAAGAAGGTGTGTATTGTGTAGCTGGACAACAACTAGAAATGGAACACCTTAGCTACACAAAGTATGAACGAAAATATGAGAAGAGAATAGCAAGACAACAATCTTCAATTTTTGCTTTCAAGTGTGTGTCTTCTCTTCTTCACCTTGCCTCCTATTTATAGTGTGAATAGATGGCATATTCTCTCCAACTTTTAGACCATGTGATGGCTGAGAATTTTGAATTAAAGCACCTCCATAATCATCTCCAACAATCTTGTCTCCATTACATTCAAATTTGAAATTTCAAGTTGGCAACTTTTGCCAACTAGCTTGCTTTTGGTTTGTCTTTTTGTCTCCAACTCATAAAATGAGAAAAACATCATCTCCACCTGTATAATCACGCTTTGGAGGCTGTGTATATGTATACCAACTCAGATTTTTGAGAAATAATCAACAAATAATAGTTGACAAGGTTATGTCAACATATAATATCAAAATTCCCATTTCTTCTTGACATATTGTGATGAATCTTGCACCAAGGACACCTTTTAATCTCTGAAAGATGATGATTAAGAACCTCCAATAACATATATATAAGATTCTTCAAGAGAAAGTAGAACGTGACATCGAATACCGTCACATATCCCGCTACCGTCGATAAAATCATCAAATGAGAGAATAACATAGAAAACCACCAAATAATCTTCAAGAATATACTAAATGAACTCCAGAATGAATATAATAAGATACTCAAGTGATTCCTTGAGTAAAAATACCGAAAATGTCTTCGGGGGTAAAATGACCAAAATGTCTCTAGTGAGATAAAACTCTAGAAATGACCCCGATGGTCAGAATTAAATATAATAACACCTTCTTGATAATAAATAAGATGATAATATCTTTTTGAATCATATTCACCATGTCGAGTACCTACAAAACTCAAAATACCACTTTTGCCCTTTTTGGTAAGTTGTAGAAACTTCGAGGGCATATTAGTCACAAGATATTATCATCATAAAAATCACATAATCACAACATGATAAACATATATAAATCATGTAAAAATAAAAACAACTATTTTATCACATGTTAGAAAAATATTTCTAACAACCCTAGACATCGTGTCATTTTTCTTCACTTATTCAACTCTTTCATTTATAACACCATATGTGACATTTTTAAGTATTCATCACTTAAAATCATGACTTTGAAAATTATCCAAACATATTTCTCAACATATACCACTGTCGTAGCTGATGGCAACAGCTTTGCAGAATATTGTTATGTGTGGTGGAGTAACTCTCATCCTAGGTTGCGTATATTTCTATGGAGATTGTGGATGCGTTCTTTGCCTTTGGTAGATAATTTGCAGAGTTGGCAGGCTATATTTCCATCGCAATTCCCCTTTTATCATCAAAGCTTGGATATCCAAGATCACATCTTTCTACACTGCTCAATGATACGGCCATTATGGAATGAAATTGTTATTATATTCTCTGGTCCGATGCCTCATTGTAGAACCATAAAGGGGCATTTATATCGTTGGTGGCATTCCTCCAATAAAACATCTATGCAGGGTCCCATCAGTGGTTGCATGGGCTATCTGGAACGAATATGCAGTTGTCCGCTTTGGTGAGGAAAATTTTGTGTACAGGAGACTGTATGAGAATGTTAGATCTACAATTTATACGTGGTGTGTTGTGATGCATGGGAAGAAATTTGTGCGAACAATGCCTCATCTAGTAGCTTTTTCCTTCTCACCTCCATTGACTTCGAAACGGCTACGAGTTATTAGATGGGCGCATCCCCCCACTGGAAGCATGAAGTTAAACGTGGATGCGTTGGTGGGGCGAAGCAGTGCCGGGGGGCACCATCTTGAGGGATGACCAAGGGAATTCGTTTCGGCGGTATGTTTTGCAATGCCTACAATTAGAACAGTACGAGCAGAGTTGATGACTATGACACTAGCTTTGATTTATTATGCCCAACAATATGTCTGTCCCATCATTGAGACAGTTGTTCATCCATCCTTTCACTACTGCCGCCCTCCACAGCAGATCACGGGTGCCTTAGCTGAGGAATTGACCCAGAAGAGCATATTCTTATCCATTAACCAAGCCACTATCCAATATTGCTCGCTTGAGGTGAACACGGCGGCTCAGGCATTAGCAAGACATGGATACCAATCAGCCGGCTTCAAGCGATATACTTCAATTCATGGCCTCCCTCGTGAAGTATGTGGAGCAATATGGGTGGATGGGCAAGTACCGAACTTGCAACACTAGATCCATGGCTCTAACCGCGTCGTGCATTCTTGGTTGCCTGTGTCTCGAAAGGGCATGGGTGACTCTGGTGCATCATTATTACTTCTCTTGGTTTATCATATGTGCTTTTCTTTGTCTAGTTTACTCTATAGTTTGCATGCTATCATTTGTATTGGTGTCCTTCTTTCGGTGGATTGCATGCTTAATACGCGATGTGGTTACATTGGCGGAGCGTCGACTGCGGGCATGGCCAAAGAATCATCTCTACCACTCGCATCGTAGACGTTGACGGATTCTATTCTGCGGGGGAGACGGCTCACAATCAGTGTGTCGCTTTGGTTCTCTTTGAATCACGACGACATGGGTACGTATGAAGTGCTTTCTCTCATTTCTATATGTTTTCGAATCTTATCAATATATGACATCCAATTTGCTCTGTATGAAGGACGATGGCTATTCAAGATCTGCAGCGCCGCGGGGTCTGTCTCCACAGCTCTCTGTTTCCAAGGCAACCAATGGGGACAATTTGTGTTAACAGCGGAAGCTTGCTCTCTCCATCATTTGAATTATACTTTCTTATTACTTGTAAATGATCAACATTCTAATTATATAAATATGTACGCTTTTTTCCTTCGTCAAGGTTTTAGCCACAAGGGTGGTTTTACTTGGCAAGGTTTTAATGATGCATATCATATATGATTAGAGGTTGACAATCATTAACTCTCTTCATTATCTTTTTTCATATGATGAACTTCATGTACTATGGTATTCCTCCGCCATAAGTGAGGTTGCAAATTAATAATACACCCCGTTATATAAAATATATATATATAGCAAAAAACCTTTAGATCTAGCGGTTGAGTATAAACATTAAAATGACGATCTATTTCTCTGGCGATTTCCCTGAACCATGGCGGCGGCGCTAGGCTGGCCCCTTCCGCCCCTCCTCTACTGCCTTTTCTCTCCCCATCATAATTCTCTACTCTTCTTCCATTCCATCTTCCTGAGCAGCCAAGTCCTCCATGCAATCGCAAAACCCTATTCCGCCGTCATCACATCCAGCGTCCCCGAATATTACAACGGCTTCCATGGCAGTGTCTCCTAAACAGATTCACAAATTTAAGGGCAACCCTATGATCTCGTTTAAAGAAGAAGAAATTCAATCCTTATCTGCACCATATCGATATACATTGGTTGGAACAATCTGGTATGGCCGCCCTTCATTATCGACCATCCGATCAGCAATTGAACGCACTGGTTTTCTTGGATCTGTTAAAGTCAGGTTGCCTGACGCAATGCATGTATTATTGCATTTTCATCAAGAAAAAGATTACATTCGGTGCTTCGCACGTCGCGGTTGGATGATCTCGGGCAAGCATATGAGAGTTACTAAGTGGACGCCGAATCACGATTCGGCAAAAGAGGTACCGGTGGTACCGATCTGGGTCTCATTTCTGGGCTTACCAATTCATTTTCACAGGAAAGATGCTATTTTTCAAATAGCCCATATGCTTGGAACACTGTTGAAGCTAGATGCCGCCACTACGTCTGCCTTCAGACCATATGTTGCAGGGATCTGTATTGAATTAGATGTTTCCAAGGAGTTACCACAACGAATATTTATACAAGATCCGTCCCGGACACTCGTGCAAACTGTAGAATATGAATCATTGCCTTCTTATTGCTCTACATGTTATCGGCTTGGCCATACTCAGGACCAATGCAGAAAAATGAACCTTGATGAACAAGTTGATCATGAGCCGACTCATAAGAAACAGGTTCAAGAAGAAAGGGTCCAAAGGCCTCAGGATAAAGGGAAAAATCAGCGCTGGACGCCAAAGAAAAATGTCGTAAATTATCAATCGTTGAGGCAGAGGTATCAATCATTGCATCGTCGCCGGATCATGTTCAGTTGACGCCTCTTCTGCCGCCAAGCGTCCCGCGAACTAATGCGGCATCGCCAAACTTCCCACAAACTAATGTAACGATGGAGGAAAACCTAGATCTCGCACAGGTCCAGGATCTTACAAGATTAAGGGGTCAAGACGATTGCTATTTAATTGACCCTGCAGTTGGTATTGTCACTGCCTCCCTTTCCGACAGTGAATTGGTCTTCTCCTTAATTATCAATCAATTGGATGCATAGGATAGAGAAATCTATAATACCATGGCCAGTCTAGTCAAGGCCACATATTTGGATGCACGACATTCAATGGATCCGCAAGATGTACCTGCTGATCCTAGCGTCTCTGTGGCGTCACGAATCTTACGTCGTACTCATCAAGCAGTCCCTACTTCACCACGGATAACCAGGTTAAGGGATGTGCACCTCTCAAACGCTTTTGATATGTTATCATTATGAAGATCATAGCATGGAATGTTAGGGGTATTCACACATCATTGCATCGATTGCTTTCACTTGTTTGTCGTCATCGTATCCATGTTTTAATCATCATAGAACCTAAAGCTAGACCATCATTAATGCTTTTTCCGCCAGTGATGATCATATTTGGTTTTTTTTGGAAGGATTCAATTCTATCTTTGGAGGAGGAACGGATTGGAATTCAAAAATTACTCTATCAAGATGAGGTGGCTAGCCACTGGTGATAAATTTTGGCTCACTGCGATTTATGGTCATTACTCATTATCGGCTCGTCGACCTTTGTGGGCAGACTTGCAGTTGTTCCACTCTTCTCTGGCTCTACCTTGGTTGATTGGGAGAGATTTCAACACATTTCGTACTTTGGATGAGCATCGTGGACGTTCATCTCCTACGTTGAATTCATTGCAAGAGTTTAATGATTGTATAACACACTACGATTTGCAGGATATCTCATTTCAAGGATCACTATATACTTAGTGTGATGGTTAGGGTTTAGGCCGTGTGTGGCGGCGCTTAGATCGTTTCATGTGCTCACCATCGTTTTTTGATATGTTTCCCATACTGCATTTACAACACCTTACTCGGGCAACATCGGATCATGCTCCGCTTTATCTTACATGTGATGTAGAAATTTCGCGTGGACCTGCAGCTTTAAGATATCTTGATGCATGGACTACGCACCCAGATTTTGATGCGTTAGTTCAACATCACTGGCAATCTTTTCCGACTGTGGGAGGTATGTGGGGTTTCTTTGATAAACTTTGTCGTCTCAGAAAACAGTTAAAGCAATGGAATCGAGAGGTTTTCGAAAACATATTTGACCATGTAGCACAAGCTAAGGAAGATGTAGTTATCCATGAACGGGCATTTGACGTTGATCCCTCTCCGGCTAGTCGGGAACAATATCATCACAGTTTGGCACAATTGCAACTTGCTCAGTCTCGTGCATTTAGTTACTGGAAGTAGAAGGCTAACAGTTAAGGATAAGCGTCGACGGCAATCTATTCGCTGCATCTTGCGTGAGGATGGCACAGAATGTGTGCTTGATGCAGATATAGCAGCAGAAGCACTAAGTTATTATTCTTCTCTTTATGCCTCAGAACCTATAGCAGATTATGCCACTATTATGCGCCATATCCCATAGCTTTTGACATCAGGTGACAATCAAATGTTATTAGCAATGCCAGAATTGCAAGAGGTGCATCAACCCGTGTGGGACCTCAGTCCAACTAGTGCCGCGGGTCCTGATGGATATCTAGGCTCTTTCTACAGATGTTTTTGGCAGATTATAAACTTAGATGTGCATAAGGCAGCACAAGAATTTTTCCTCGGAATCTTGATGCCAAAAACAGCAGTGGCCGCCACTATTATATTGCTTTCTAAAGTTCCGAATCCGCAGACATTCACAGACTTCAAGTCAATCTGCCTGACCAACTTTATTTCTAAAGTTATCACGATATTGATGGCTACTAGGTTGGGTTGTCTGCTCCCGTGCCTTATCTTGCCTGAGCAAGCCGATTTTATGCAGGGCAGAGGTATCATTGAACAAATCTTACTCGCACAAGAAATGGTGCATGTATTAGATAAGCGTAATAGAGGGGGATGTGATGATCAAACCTCATATGGCCAAAGCCTTTGATTGAGTAAGTTGGCAATATCTTGAGCATCTTAAGAAGCAGTTTGGCTTTCATTCATGGCTGATCCAAATTTTGATCAACTACTTGGGCGCAACATGATTTTCGATTCTCGTTAATGGTACGCAGACAGGTTTTTTCTTAGTAGGGCACAGAGTTAAGCAGGGTGATCCCTTATCCTCCTTACTCTTTGTCCTATCTTCTGAAGGTTTTTCCCGTGGATTGAAAGCATTGATGCAAGCGTGAACAATTAAGGGAGTTGCTGCGGGTCGGGTACCATGTGTTTCTCATTTGGAATTTGCGAATGATTTATTGATATTCTTGAATGCCTCCACTCGTAATATACAGAGGTTTCGCTCTTTTTGGGAAGCATATCAGCAGGCTTTAGGACAGCTAGTTAATTATCATAAGTGTAAAATCGTGGTCGGCCAAGGTGTTTCTGGGACGGCGGCAACGTCTACGTTGGGTATGCGTCCGACATCCTTGCCCATTAAGTATATTGGCTCATTTCTTTATAAATGTATCAACAGCTCCAGATATTGTACATCGTTACTCAACCACTTCGACGCTAAACTTACATTATGGTCGACTAAATTACTGTTAATGGCTGGCCGACTTGTCTTCCTAAAGCATGTCTTGATATCTATGCCCATACATATAATCGCAGTTCAACCTTACCAAAAAGCATCATCAATATATTGCATCAAAAAATGGCTTCAGTTTTATGGAATGACGGCCATCACTGGCGGTCATGGCCCATCCTTACGCAAAAGAGGCGGGTGGATTGGGTATACGTAACCTGTGGATCTTCAAAAGGCTTATGATTGTCAACTATGGTGGAAATATTTCCAGTCAAATACATTATGGGCAGACTTTTGTAACAAGAAATATGGCACTTTTACTGGTACATACTCTCACATATATGATTCTCCGGTATGGAAAAGATTATGTTGCATACACCCCTTTATGGAATCGAAGGTAACCAACACACAGGCTGGCATGTATTGGTTATTGGATTCTAACGGTCAGTTCTCATTGAAATCGGCATACACTCTCATCTCAGAATCGGATAATATTTTTGAGGAATCAAAGTACATTTGGTGGCCGCAATCTCAGCCTGCCCTTGGCATCTTTCTATGGAAACTATGGACATGTTCTCTGCCGCTGGTGGACAATTTACGCAAATGGCAAACGGTAAACCCTTCTCAATGTGTGTTCTGCCACTCCAACTTGGATGAACAAGATCACCTTTTTCTACACTGCCTGAGTATTCGACCTTTATGGACACAAATATCAATCCATTTTGCAGGACCAGTGCCTTACAGTCGTACCATTAAAACTCATTTGATGCGATGGTGGCGACTATCTAATAAAACAACCATGGGTGGACAACTCCACGCTATAGTGACCTCGATAGTTACTTGGACCATTTGGAAAGAGTATGGGGCGATACGATTTGGGGAGGAACAATTCAATCATCAGCGCCTATTTCATAATGTACGTTCTACAATATACACCTAGTGCTTTGCAATGAACGGTAAGAAGTTTGCATCAACTATATCGCATCTCGTTGCCTTGGCCTATTCTCCTCCCCTAAGGACAAAATGAGTACGGATCATTAGATGGGAACTACCACCTACTGGAAGGATGAAGTTAAATGTAGACGCAGCAGTGAGTCACTCGCAATCAGCAGGGGGAGCCATTTTACGCAATGATCAGGGACATATGGTGTCGGCCATATGTTTTGCATTGCCAAAGGTGAGTTCATTGTGCGCAGAATTGATGACATTGACTCTGGCTATGATACATTACGCCAGATTCTGGGATAATATCATTGTTTAGACGGACTGCTATTCCATACTTCAAACGCTATCCAATACCCGTACGCTCACGGGTCCGTTAGCAAGTGAGTTTGCTAATGCAAATCATTTCTTGACAGTCAATCAAGCTACCTTACAATATTGTCCACGTGAGGCCAACACAGTGTCGCATGCGCTGGCTCGCCATGGATACACTTGCGCAGGACATCGACATTTTAATACTCTTCAAAGTCTCCCTTGCTAGGTACGCGGGCGCTACAGCTGGATGTCTCTCTGCCTTCTTTGCGTCGCTGATCCACTCCTATCTATGTCTCAAATTGCTGTGTTGGCGAAGTCACTTTACTGTTGCTTGTGTGGTCTGACTACACAGGCAACGTCGGTGCGTTTCATCCCTCCTCTTTGGCACTTATTATTGGTTTCAATTGTTGCATGGTCTTACTTAAACTCACAGCTCTTATTATGTCGTGGATTGATATCTCTCATGTTCACTCTACACTCTGTGCTGCTTGTGATCACTAACAACGACCTATTGCTACATTCGACTGAGGATCGGCATTTTGATAAACTGAGCCAGCAATTAAATTCGCCGCCTTGGTTCATTCTGAATCAAGGCGACCTGGGTACGTGCTTCATTCCATATGCTTCAATTGCATATGCTTCATATATGATACTCACACATATCATTTGCAATATTCTTTGGGAGGTAAAATGCTTCACAAGCTCCAGAAGATTACATTCCCATGCTAAGAGGTGCATATTTATACACCATTCCAGCCATTCGATGACGGAAGCAACTGAATTTACATCTATCATCTTCGAACAATCTAGACACCTGGATAATTTTGTGTTGCTAACTGCTCCAATTGTATAAATATGTACGCTTTTTCCTTCGCTAAGGTTTTATCCACAAGGGTGGTTCTACTTGGCAAGGTTTTAATGTGGCATATCATATACGATTGGAGATTAGCACTCATTAGCTCATTGCATTACTTGTTTGCGTATGATGACTTCTTGTACTATGGTGTTCCTTCGTCATGAGCGAGGCTTTCAATAATATATATCAATTTTCATAAAAAAAAAAGAACTAGCGATTGAGTAGCATTTATTCTATTCTCGGGTCTCGAGTTCGATTCTCCTCCCCAGTTTAAAAAAAATTATATATATGTATGCAAAAAAACCATTTGGCCGAATACACATACATATACATATTTATATATGCCTTTTTATATAATCTAATTCTTTATTCTATATTTTAATCTTATGACCATTTCTTTTCATATCCAACATATTTATATTTACTATATGTCATAAACTCATTCTTTCATTTCTTTTACCATCATGGCAAAATGTATTCATATATATGTGTGTGTGTGTCTATATATATATATATATATATATACACATATCTTTTTTAGGTGAAGAACGGACGGTTCCGTCCAGGAGTTTTATTAATAATTGACCCTCACTTGTGGCGGAAGAATACCGTGGTTACATAGTTGCTGTTCTTATGGCGGGATACTCTTCCAAACTAAGCAATAAAGAAATGCAAATGTCCAAATAAAGCGTAAACAAGACGAAAACAATACATCATAGAAAACAAAAAAGACAACAAAGTAATCTATGCGTTGTAGAGGAAGCTGAGTACACGGTCCTGATGGAAAATAAGGCTGGATCGTCTGCTGCACTAGCCAAGCATACGCATCTTGCGTCCCCATCATCGATGTTGCTTTGGTCATATTGGACCAAAGCAACCAATGTGAGAAGTTCGATGGTCGCTGATTAGACGATATTCCACTGAGCATTCGCGTGATGTATCCTCGACAAGAAAAAGCAGTGATTAAAAGAATGACCATGTTAAATACAAAAGAAGATATATAATTAAGGCAATCATTTTTGCATACCAAGGTTGCCCGAAATCTGAAGACTACGGGCAACATGAAAATATCAGCACCAACCTAACAGGGAGATATCAAAGCAAAGAGTGTAACATGATATGAAAGAAACCATACCCATATTGCCTGCATAAAAGCAATGCAGGAAACTACCAAATATGTGAAGCACGTCATCCGTGAGCTAGTGTCGGAGGGTGTCAATAGATGTATCAGTATGATAAAACCCACGAGCCACTGAAGGAAGCGACGCAGTAGATGTATATAAAGTTATAGTAGGAAAAATTCGCCCATGCTGAGCTAAATGATGTGCTACCATACTTACCTCACGTGGTATATAGTGTAGCCGACTCCCAGTAAGCTGAAGAAGTGACTGTAGTCGAACATATTAAGGTAGTGTAGAAAAATGGGCTGAAGCATGAACCACCTGCTCGCAATCTGTCTCAATTATAAGGTCACGATGCAGCCTACCAACAAAAAGTAGAATACACAATAATGCATGAATTTCTGCACGCAAGGGTGAAAGAACAGGCAAGGCAAAAGAAATAGCAACAACTATATGTCCATTAGAGTCTCGAAGAATGGCCCCAGTTGATGCCAAAATAGCCCCAGCGGAAGCATTAACATTTAATTTTAACTTTCCAGAGGGCGGCAAAGTCCATTTCAGAACACGAACTTGTTTGAGACGTAGATTAGGGGTAAAGCCTGCCGATATAAGAGATGGAATATGGATGGCTAAATTCGTTCTATGCAATGTAGAGGACCAATCACAGCAAGAGCGACAAGCCATAGAATAAATACTAGATGGAGAAATATCAGCCGAACCATAGATATGATCTATGTATACCTTCCAAATATTCCAACAAATCATGATCGTCCCAATTACTCATAATTGCCCTAATTTATGACGAGTTGTAGAAGCAAGACACCACTTTAAGGTTATCTCCATACCCTGAGGCCCGTTGAGCATCCAAGAAAATCACAGCCAAACATCTTTGACATAAGAGCAGTGAAAAAAAATATGTTCTATGTTGGCCGAGTGTAGCTGACAAAATGGACAGAAAGTTGGACAAATCTGAGTGCAACGTGTTAGGTTGTCCTCCAAAGGCAATGCACGATGGAATAAGCGCCACATGAAAAAGCTTGCTGACTTGGGCACTCGTTGACACCAAATAAACTTATGAGAGTATAATTGAGCATGTACAATCCGCAAATCATCATAGGCATATCTAATGGAAAACATACTCGATGGGGAAGATCTCCACTGAGGCATGTCCACGTTGGTAGTAAGCTGTAAACAAATCGAATGTATTGAGCGAAGTCTCTTCCATCCAGGTGAATCATAGATGCAAGGCATATAATCCCCACAAATTCCATACCGTTGTCGCATGTAGGCTATCCAAGGAGTGGATTTCGTGTGATAGTTCCATCATAATTTACAATCGTAGGCCGTCCGTATCAGCGGCAAACTCCTAATACCCAAGCCACCCTCTCCTTTTGGCAAGTATAGTGTAGATAATGATCTCCAATGATAACGGTTGCCCCAAAAAGATGGACTATTTTTCTGTGAATGGCCTGCTGTACACTTTTGGGTAACCTGGCCGTGGCTAGAAGATGCAAAGGAATGGCTGAGAGCACTGACTGAATCAAAACAATGCGGCCACCTGGGGAAAGCAGATGACGCATCCAGCCCATCAGTTTGGCATCAAAATGTTGTAAAATCGAGGTGCAATAGCATGCACAGTTTATGCCACGATAAATATAAGATCCAAGATACTTTATTGGGAGCGTTGATGGCCTCACAAGTAGAACTGAACTTATAGCTCGCAAGGATGAAGGTGTGACATAGGAACTAGAGACAAATTGACTTTTGCTATAGTTTACCAATTGGCCCAAAGCTTGCTGATATGCAACTAAAAAATTCTGAAAAACTATGAGATTTTGTGTGGCGCCATTAAGAAATATGAGTAAATCATCCGCGTAAGTACCGGGTGAACTCTACTCGAGAAAAACCCGTGAAGTGCACCACTATCAAATAAGTGTTTGATCCCTCTAGTGAAAACTTCGAAACTATAGATAAATAATAAAGGACATAGGGGATCACCTTGCTTCACCCCCCTTGTTGGCGAGAAGTAACCAAATGTTGTATCATTGATTGATATCGAAAGCTTGGAATATCGCATATTATTCATGATCAAACGAACGAACCGTGGATGAAATACAAACTTTAATAAAATCAACTCAAGATAGGTCCAATTCTCTCGATCAAAGGCTTTAGCCTTATCCAACTTTATCATCACATTTGCGCCACGAGTTCTTTGGTCAATTACGTGAACCATCTCATTGGCTATGAGAACATGTTCCCTTATATCATGCCCTTCAAAAAGCCGATTTGTTCCTCTGAAATTATGTGAGGCAAAATAGTCAATAGGCGGGTTGCAATGATGCGAGTCGCAACTTTGCTTATGAAATTTGACAAACATATTGGCCTAAAATCAGCATAAGAAGTAGGACAGTCTTTTTTAGGTATCAAAGTAATCAAAGAAGAGATCATAACCTTGGGTGCTGGAACTCCAAGGAAAAATTCCTGAGCAACACAAACAACATCTAAACAAACAATGTCCCAACATGTACAGAAAAAATGACCACTAAAACCATCAGGACCAGCAGCACTATTAAGGCTTAAATTCCATATAGCTTCTTTAACTTCCTTCAAGTCAGGTATAGCTAATAAGCTGTCATTATCGAACGCTGTTGTGGCGCCCCGCACTCCGGCCCCGCCGAAGTCGGTGCACCCGCCGTACTTCACTAAGGAGAGTACTAGGCGTCATCCATACGCGTCGTGATCCATGATAGCAATACATGGATTTTCGTGCTTACGCGCAACAAATATGCGAGACTAGGGCAGAATTTAAAACTTCAAATTTAAAACGTGATCACAACCACTTAAAGTTTACAACCCACATCATTGTGCAGAAAGTGACAAAAGTAAATTGTTTTCCAACTCCATTACACAACTTAGTCATTTCCTTAAAGCTAGCAAGTTCGGTCTTTTAATCGTGACCATCCTCCAGTGCACTCACGGGTAGGGAACCCTAGGTTCGTCATCAATCCATTCTACTCTGTCTCCTGCCACCTCTGGAGAGAAAAATAGGGTGAGTGACAATGTCACCAGCAAGTATACTATAATAATCATGAGTTAGATGGAAAGTGCGAACAAGAACCGAATCCCAAAAGAGTTTGGTTTAGAAGCATACATGTCCTTCGACCAATATTCGATAAGATCATCGCTTAATGTAATAAGATCATAACTTAATTAAAAATCACCATTCGAAGCCGAATATAACACTAAGAGACTGTAACTTATATTGATGAATAACACAACAAGAATTATCACTTAGGATCTACGGAGTCGTCTCAACCTAAATCTCATGAGTCACTACATAAATGTAACAAGCATGCATATGTTCATGTGATGCATCGTGATGAAATAAAATATGCTCTTTCAAGTTTTCTTTAAAATCATCGTCATCGTAAAACAGTAGAGTGTTCAGATCTATCTTCCCGGATCTGAGGCGGTAACTTCTCCCCTTTGAATCTATTACTCCCAGATTCGGAACGGTAATGTTATCATACTTGCCGGGTCTATTCTTTTCCGGGCCCGCGCGGTCATCATACTTGCCGGGTCTATTCTTTTCTGGGCCCGCACGGTCATCACCATCATTCTCATCATCAGGCCTATTATTTCCCGGGCCTGCACGGTCATTCTGTCAGATCACTTAACCCGGATCTGCTCAGGTTCATACTGGCCAAGTTCATACTCACACACGGTACCAGTGGGGAATCATTCTTTACAAAAATCATCTTTTGAAAACGCTTTTCATCTTTCTTTCTCATAAAAGACATGCTGTAAATCATGCTCATGACGATGATGCAATGCAATGACATGTGACGTGCAAACGATGGCATAATGCATGGCGTAAACGATTAGACACGTTTCGTTGTCATGCTGGAAATTTCGAGCTTAGTAGTGTCTACTTCCCCTTAGGAATTTCCTACTAAAATGCACGTGTTAGACCCATTTGACCACATGTTCTTCTCCGTAAATGTCATAAGTGAATGCCATGCATGCACTGTGGAATGACGATGTCAATAAGGGACTCGTTTGCTCTTTTTCATAAAATGATGTAACCTGAATTCTGAATTGACCATATTTCACTATAAAATTTATTGTGGCCAATCCTTTAATCATTTTCTGGAATTTCCAACTCTCCAACTTAATAAACTCATTGGACTAGCATCCTGTCAATTTTTAGCTCATTTTCAATTTCCTAAGGCCCTTTTCCAGGTTATGCAAATTGTGACACAAATTCTGTATATCCAGCATCTTTCAGTTTGACCCATTTTACTAGAAAATTTATTAAAAATACACCACAGCTTATTTTGACAAAATTCCATCTGCCACCTCTTCTTTATTCATGAGGTTAGTACCATGCCGAAAATTAGTGGATTTGCACACCCCTAAGGTCCATTTTTAGACTTCCAAACACGTTACTTACATTCTGTCCAGTACCACTTTTTCCAGCAGGACCAATATCAGTAGGAAAT
>AP025046.1:32136858-32224421 GCA_036186865.1 Eustoma russellianum | reverse complement strand
ACTTTTTCCAGCAGGACCAATATCAGTAGGAAATTCATTAAAAAATAAACCGTGGTTCTTTTTAAGGTGATTCTAACTCTCACGTCTAACAAACACATAAAACTAATAGCATACCAAAAATCAGTGGAATTGAAGGTTCCTAAGGTCCCTTTTCTGGCTTCACAAAACAGCCTAAATTTCAGTCCAGCTCCAGAATTTTCCAGTAATCATATATTCTTCCTAAATGTTATTAGCTCACATTTTTTTCACCAACACTTAGCAACAATTTTGAGATGAACACACGCACCCTTCACCAACAGCCTCATTATTTGATGCATGCAAGAAAATGAGATAATCAAGAGTATATTAAGCCTAACACACAACAAGATCAAAACTTGTCCCCACTTCCTTGCTATATTGACATTTTTCATGTAAAATCCCCCATCTTCCCTTAACCATTCCACCGTGAGCATTTCATCATGAAAGAAAGGATCTTTAACAAATCCAGGCCTAGATTATCTCATAAATATGCATATAGTCCACAAAGAACACATCTTTGGAGCAAGGTTCCACCCCTACACATTTAAATGCCTAGGCCGAAAGTTTTGGCCTTACAACTTACCATTTTACAACTAAGATTAGATCTTAGGTATTTCTAGCCATTCATGCACACTTTCACATCTAAACCATAAAGAGTATAGTGTACTTGCCTTTGTAGTCTTTGGACCTCGATTGTCACAAGGAGCACTTCCTCACTTCTCTTCCTATCACACACGGCATAGAGCTTGGTTAGCCATCTTTTATATCGTGTAATGCATCTTAGAGGAGGAATGAAGGGCCTTACCATATGCACCTTGATTGGGTGGAGAGAAATCTTCTTTTGCTAGAGTGCTCTCCTTAGTGTTGGTGTTTAGAAAAAATCCTTGGCCTAGAACCGTGGAACCCTACGGTTTTGTCACAAGAGGATGGTTATGGGTTTTTCCTTCTCTTTAATACATAATTTACCAAGAGTATAAAAGGGTCTTACCTAAATAATTTAAGGTTGAAGAAGGCTTGGACTTCCGTTTTGCCCTTATTCCCGCCGGCTCATAGAGAGGGAAGGGGAACCATTCCTTAGTTTGAAAGCTAATCTCTTGAATGTACTACATTCAAGAGTATAGGGAAAGGTTTTCTTGTATCAAAGAAGGAATTAAATTCCTCCCTTTAGTGAGGCCGCCGGCGGTTCCCAAGGGAAGATGGAAGGACTCCCTTTAAATGGCACTCAACCTCCTAACCAACTCATTACACCTCCTATCCATAATGTTCATGCAAGGTGTTTTGCTAGACTTGCACATATTGATTCATTCCCTCTAGAACCCTTAGCCGAAACATGGGTACAATTCCTTGTATATGTCTTCCCTTAGTAATGCCTATAAGTGTGTGTACATATGTATTTGACTCATATTCCAATTAGTTGAACGTTTTTCCATAAATCCACTAGGCTACACTTTCACGCATGTGACTGGTATATATATATATATGTACTCATAGCCCTCCAAAATCCCTCATAACTCTTATCCATAGGTGTGTAGCTATGTACATGTACTCACGCACGCAATTATATATCTATGCTTCCTTTTCAAAATAAGCCATAAACCTTAGGAAGAAATATTCATTATGTTTGATAATACCAAGTGTATGCACGTACACATAATATATTCCTTTGAAAATTATTCTACCGTCGTGCGTATATGCCTTGAGTCGTTTATGGGTATATATATACAGGTATCACTTATGCATACCACGTACTTTTCCTAATTTATCATGGCTTAGTTAGGCTCATTTGTAATGTATTTGCATTTCTAGGTGTATGCCCTTATTGCTTCGTGTCTGGGCGTGTTATAGTCTGACTTCTCACAATTGCCAACGTGATACTTTCTCTATTAGTTCTTTAGCACTCATATGAAAATTTTAGCCTTCTTTTCTCGTTTTACGTTTACACTTAGGTATGCCACTTACCTTAGGTTCTTCACAACCATAGGTAATCCGGTGATATATTCCCTAGTCTCACTATCTCGTCGTGCTTCACTCCTTACCCTAGTTGCTGTACTAATTTTGGGCGGGGCACAACATTCTCCCCCCCTTAAAATAAGTTTCGTCCTCGAAACTGGAGGTTGTACGCCTAGGTCCCCATGTTTTCCTTTGGTCCTCTACCAACCTTTAGTTATTATTTTTGTCTGGACTTACTCCCTGTTCTCTTTCTCTCTTTTTTTTCATGGGTCCTCATCATATTTCCTTGGAACTCATTCTTTCTTTGCAATAAGTAAGACAGAATGTAAGTACTTTAGTTCTGGGATTTCGAGGTACTTGCCAGTAACTTGGGTGTTCCGGAGTCCTTAGGGCCTCATCCCTCGATTACAGCCTTTGTTTGCTCTATGCGGGGTTCCACGAGGGTGCGACGGACACCTCCCACTTTCTCTTTTCATTTGTCTTTTCAGTCTCCTCCGCACCTTCTTCATTTGAATATCGCGCTCAACCTCATAACAGTCTTTTACCAGCTCATCGAACGTGCTTGGGTGTGCTTTGTCCAATCTTTCTTTAATTCGGGGGTTCAGTCCTCGCATGAACCTCGTTATCTTCCACTGTTCATCCTCCATGATCAAGGGTACGTACCGCCCTAATGTGGTGAATTGGCGGACATATTCTGAGACCGGGGTGTCTGATCCTTGCCTTAATGCATCGAATTCTTCCATTCTTTCAATCACTAGCTCCTTGGAGAGGTAAGCTCCACAGAATTCTTCCAAGACCCTGGTCCAAGCTATGGGTCGGGGTAGGGACGGGACCCTTTTTATCCACCATTCAGAAAGGGACAGATAATTAGGGCCCTCATTTCGTCTGGTACCCGAGTTCGGACAAGCTGGTCCTCGACCTCGTTCAACCAGTTTTCGGCCTCCTCCGGTGTGGTCTCCCCTCCAAACCTTGGAACCTGCTCTCTTGTCATCTTCCGATAGTAGAAACCCATACTTCCACGGGGTGACAACAATGATGTCCCCGCACCAGTTGGTGGGGTTATCTGCACCATGTAGCGTCTGTTTATTTGGAGTCATATCGATAATAAGGAGCTCTACTCAATTTGTACGTAACAAAAGTTCTAGGTGTCACATAATAGATTGGATATAAGCTGGTTTCCCCTAGAACAATCCTCAACCAGGGCCTAGCTCTGGCTGGTCTCCCTCTGGGTCGCACCATCTGCAGCACGCAGTGTCGACTTTATTCAGTACAGGAACGTCACAACTAGTAACAAAATTTAATTTGGCGTATCGGAAAAACATATTCATACATATACTATTATTTAAATTTACGATAGGTCATTAGTTGGACCTATCACTGGGCCGGGCCTTAATTTGCTGGTCGAAGTCGTTCTGTTCTAGAGTCAACTCTCATCTAAGATCAATTCTTAGGTCTAAGATCAAACTTAGTCGACTATAATCATAACTTAGTTCTATATTCTGCCCGGATCTGGAGCCTTCGCTCTGATACCACCTGTGGCGCCCCGAACTCCGGCTCCGCCGAAGTCGGTGCACCCGCCGTACTTCACTAAGGAGAGTACTAGGCGTCATCCATACGCGACGTGATCCATGATAGCAATACATGGATTTTCGTGCTTACGCGCAACAAATAAGCAAAACCATGACAGAATTTAAAACTTCAAATTTAAAACGTCATCACAACCACTTAAAGTTTACAACCCACATCATTGTAGCAGAAAGCAACAAAAGTAAATTGTTTTCCAACTCCATTACACAACTTAGCCATTTTCTTAAAGCTGGCAAGTTCGGTCTTCTAATCCTGGCCATCCTCCAGTGCACTCACGGGTAGGGAACCCTAGGTTCATCATCAATCCATTCTACTCTGTCTCCTGCCACCTCTGGAGAGAAAAATAGGGTGAGTGACAACCTCACCAGCAAGTATACTATAATAATCATGAGTTAGATGGAAAGTGCGAACAAGAACCGAATCCCAAAAGAGTTTAGTTTAGAAGCATACCTATCCTTCGACCAATATTCGATAAGATCATCGCTTAATGTAATAAGATCATAACTTAATTAAAAATCACCATTCGAAGCCGAATATAACACTAAGAGACTGTAACTTATATTGATGAACAACACAATAAGAATTATCACTTAGGATCTACGGAGTCGTCTCAACCTAAATCTCATGAGTCACTACATAAATGTAACAAGCATGCATATGTTCATGTGATGCATCGTGATGAAATGAAATATGCTCTTTCAAGTTTTCTTTAAAATCATCGTCATCGTAAAACAGTAGAGTGTTCAGATCTATCTTCCCGGATCTGAGGGGGTAACTTCTCCCCTTCGAATCTATTACTCCCGGATTCGGAACGGTAATGTTATCATACTTGACGGGTCTATTCTTTTCCGGGTCTGCACGATCATCATACTTGCCGGGTCTATTCTTTTCCGGGCCCGCACGGTCATCATCATCATTTTCATCATCAGGCCTATTATTTTCCGGGCTTGTACGGTCATTATGTCAGATCACTTAACCCGGATCTGCTCAGGTTAATACTGGCCAAGTTCATACTCACACACGGTACCGGTGGGGAATCATTCTTTTCAAAAATCATCTTTTGAAAACGCTTTTCATCTTTCTTTCTCATAAAAGACATGCTGTAAATCATGCTCATGATGATGATGCAATGAAATGACGTGTGACGTGCAAACGATGGCATAATGCATGGCGTAAACGATTAGACACGTTTTGTTGTCATGCTGGAAATTTCTAGCTTAGTAGTGTCTACTTCCCTTTAGGAATTTCCTACTAAAATGCACGTGTTAGACCCATTTGACCACATGTTCTTCTCCGTAAATGTCATAAGTGAATGCCATGCATGCACTGTGGAATTACGATGTCAATAAGGGACTCGTTTGCTCTTTTTCGTAAAATGATGTAACCTGAATTCTGAATTGACCATATTTTACTATAAAATTTATTGTGGCCAATCCTTTAATCATTTTCTGGAATTTCCATCTCTCCAACTTAATAAACTCATTGGACTAGCATCCTGTCAATTTTTAGCCCATTTTCAATTTCCTAAGGCCCTTTTCCAGGTTATGCAAATTGTGACACAAATTCTGTCTATCCAGCACATTTCAGTTTGACCCGTTTTACTAGAAAATTTATTAAACATAAACCACAGCTTATTTTGACAAAATTCCATCTGCCACCTCTTCTTTATTCATGAGGTAAGTACCATGCCGAAAATTAGTGGATTTACACACCCGTAAGGTCATTTTTAGACTTCCAAACACGTTACTTACATTCTGTCCAGTACCACTTTTTCCAGCAGGACCAATCTCAGTAGGAAATTCATTAAAAATAAACCGTGGCTCTTTTTAAGGTGATTCCAACTCTCACATCAAAAAAACACATAAACCTAATAGCATACCAAAAGTCAGTGGAATTGAAGGTTCCTAAGGTCCTTTTCTGGCTTCACAAAACAGCCTAAATTTCGGTCCAGCTCCAGAATTTTCCAGTAATCATATATTCTTCCTAAATGTTCTTAGCTCACATTTTTGTCACCAACACTTAGCAACAATTTTGAGATGAACACACGCACCCTTCACCAACAGCCTCATTATTTGGTGCATGCAAGAAAATGAGATAATCAAGAGTATATTAAGCCTAACACACAACAAGATCAAAACTTGTCCCCACTTCCTTGCTATATTGACATTTTTCATGTAAAATCCCCCATCCTCCCTTAACCATTCCACCGTGAGCATTTCATCATGAAAGAAATGATCTTTAACACATCCAAGCCTAGATTTTCACAAAAATATGCATATAGTCCTCAGAGAACACATCTTTGGAGCAAGGTTCCACCCCTACACATTTAAATGCCTAGGCCGAAAGTTTTGGCCTTACAACTTACCATTTTACAACTAAGATTAGATCTTAGGTATTTCTAGCCATTCATGCACACACTTTCACATCTAAACCATAAAGAGTATAGTATACTTGCCTTTGTAGTCTTTGGACCTCGGTCGTCACAAGGAGCACTTCCTCTATTCTCTTCTTATCACACACGGCATAGAGCTTGGTTAGCCATCTTTTATATCATGTTATGCATCTTAGAGGAGGAATGAAGGGCCTTACCATATGCACCTTGATTAGGTGGAGAGAAATCTTCTTTTGCTAAAGTGCTCTCCTTAGTGTTGGTGTTTAGAATAAATCCTTGGCCTAGAACCGTGGAACCCTACGGTTTTGTCACAAGAGGATGGTTATGGGTTTTTCCTTCTCTTTAATACATAATTTACCAAGAGTATAAAAGGGTCTTACCTAAATAATTTAAGGTTGAAGAAGGCTTGGACTTCCCTTTTGCCCTTATTCCTGCCGGCTCATAGAGAGGGAAGGGGAACCATTCCTTAGTTTGAAAGCTAGTCTCTTGAATGTACTACATTCAAGTGTATAGGGAAAGGTTTTCTTGTATCAAGGAAGGAATTAAATTCCTCCCTTTAGTGAGGCCGCCGGCGGTTCCCAAGGGAAGATGGAAGGACTCCCTTTAAATGGCACTCAACCTCCTAACCAACTCATTACACCTCCTATCCATAATGTTCATGTAAGGTCTTTTGCTAGACTTGCACATATTGATTCATTCCCTCTAGAACCCTTAGCCGAAACATGGGTACAATTCCTTGTATATGTCTTCCCTTAGTAATGCCTATAAGTGTGTGTACATATGTATTTGCCTCATATTCCAATTAGTTGAACGTTTTTCCATAAATCCACTAGGCTACACTTTCACGCATGTGACCGTTATATATATATATGTACTCATAGCCCTCCGAAATCCCTCATAACTCTTATCCATAGGTGTGTAGCTATGTACATATACTCACTCACGCAATTATATATCTATGCTTCCTTTTCAAAATAAGCCATAAACCTTAGGAAGAAATATTCATTATGTTTGATAATACCAAGTGTATGCACGTACACATAATATATTCCTTTGAAAATTATTCTACCGTCGTGCGTATATGCCTTGAGTCGTTTATGGGTATATATAAACAGGTATCACTTATGCATACCCACATACTTTTCCTAATTTATCATGGCTTAGTTAGGCTCATTTGTAATGTATTTGCATTTCTAGATGTATGCCCTTATTGCTTCGTGTGTGGGCGTGTTATAGTCCGACTTCTCACAATTGCCAATGTGATACTTTCTCTATTAGTTCTTTAGCACTCATATGAAAATTTTAGCCTGCTTTTCTCGTTTTATGTTTACACTTAGGTATGCCAATTACCTTAGGTTCTTCACAACCATAGGTAATCTGGTGATATATTCCCTTCGAGGTCTCACTATCTCGTCGTGCTTCACTCCTTACCCTAGTTGCTGTACTAATTTTGGGCGGGGTACAACAGCTATAACCAAAGAAGGAACTGTGTGTAGAAAAGAATGGACGTCGACAACTGGCTCATCAGTAAATAAATACTGGAAATATTCTACTGCTGTGTTTCTTAGCTCATCATTTTTTTGTAATAATTCCCAGCCGAATTCTGCCGCTGTCGGATTCTTTGCCGTCGATGTCTCTCTTTGCCCATTGCATGAAAATAAGAGGTATTAGCCTCCCCTTCTGACATCCATTTTACTCTTGCCTTTTGGGACCAATATGAAGCTTGTTGCTTTTACGTGCTCAAGAGAATTGCTTGCGCAAGGGAAAAGGCTTCTCGATTTGATGGAGTGGGATCATCGTCATATATCTTTTCCAGCCTTGAATAATTACTTTCTGCTTCTTTTGCCTTTGAAAATATGTTGCCAAAGATAGTTTGGTTCCAATGGCGAAGGCCGCGCTTGAACAGGCTAAGCTTATTATAAAGACCGCACATTCCCTCAACCATAGAATATTGCTTCCACTGCGCTGCCACAAACGAATAGAAATCCTCATGCAAAGACCATGCATCAAGATACCTAAATGGCGCCCGTATAGCCATCCGTGATAAAGAGCATTTTACGAATAATGACAAATGATCTGAGTGGCTCGCAGTAGATGATGAACAACCATATCGTCAAATAAGTCCGAAAAAGATGGAGTACATAGAAGTCGATCCAGTCACCTCAAAACTCTACCCTGTCCCTGTCCACGTGCCCAGGTAAATAAAGAACCTATAGTAGGAATGTCCTGCAACTGGCAATGATGAACACATGCATTAAAATCTTCTAATGAGCGTAGAGTAGGAGCAGAGCGGCCCCTGTGTTCATCTAGCATGAGGAAGGTGTTAAAGTCACACCCAACAATCCATGGTTCCGCTAACGTTTGAAAATGAGTAATCAAAGAATCCCATAATGACTTTCGGTCAGCTACAGTATGTCTACCATATACAACAGACCATCCAAATTGCAACTGAGTCTGCTGCCATTTAAGTCACAGTAAGGACGTATGTGCCCCATGCTCAATGTGCTGCAAATCCAACGTTGATGAGTGCCAAAAGATCCATATATTGTCATCACAAGTATAAATGGCATTACTATAACCCAGTTGTAATCGACAGTGTGCGGGTTTAGATGGCCGCTGCTTAGATTCAATGATAACTAGCAACTGCACTCAAGTTTCACGCAACAAATGTAACAATTGATCCATAGAGGTACAAAGTCCTCCTACATTCCAAGTTAAAGCATTCATTGAGAAATATTAGAGACAGCATCATGACGCACTGCACTACGTGTCACAACAATAGATGGAGGATGAGGTGGGAGTTCTTTTTTTGTTTTGCGGCAACGACGAGGGGCCACTGGAATAAAACCATTATTGTCGAAGGAGACATTAGCAAAACAGTCTTGCAAAATGCTGTCATCATCAACCAATGCAGGACGATCCAAGAGTCGCTTACCTATTAAATCTAATGCTTGTCGTATCTGCTGCCTGAAATCTGAATGTGAAGTGGCATCATATATTGATGGCCGGTCCTGTTTCCCTACATCCAAGTAAGAGAATTGGCAGGCATCCGGATCATCCATGTGTTGATTTTGAAGCAAAAGATCCTCCTTATCTGAGTGAAGGAGATGAAGATCTTGCGTTGGAGGGATTGCAAGACCGGAGGAAGTAGGAAGCGCGGACTCCGTCATAGGCTCTAGATCTGCATGATATGCATGAAAGATCGAATCTTTTGCAAGAAGCTTAATTGGCGGATTAGAGATGTCCTGAGGCTGAGTATTCTTTTTTGGTGTCCATCGGGCTGCAGTCTTCGAAGGCTTTGATGGTGCTGGCGGCAGAAGATCCTTATAGGCTCAGCAGCGTGACCTAAACGGCGGCAATCCGCACAAAACAAAGGGAGATCTTCATAAACTATATGTTGTTGAATAATCTTTTGTTTCCCTTGAAAAAATAGCTTCTTTGGCAGATCTCTTGGAGATGTCCAACTCAACGCAAATCCGAGCGACTGGTAGACGAAGACCATCCACTATCGCGACATCAAGCTTGACAGGATGGCCAACCACGCAAGCAATTTCAAAGAGCGCCGACTAGTGATGATAATGCAGAGGCAACCCTGGAAAGGCAATACAAACGGGAACAATGTGGACATCAGTAGCAGGGTCAAAGTCGATCATCCACTTGGTAACTCGCATAGTGCAACCCGCAACTGTCCATGAACGACGAGAAAAACATCAAAGATAATCCGGTTCATGAGCAAAATTTAGCAATACATGGGATTGATCTAGGAGAGTAATCTTAACATCTGATCGATCCAATCCTCTCAAAGACAGCGCGAATGATTTTAAGTGAAGGCTGGCCAAACTAGGATGATCCGACGAGAGAGAATCGGTAATGCTCAGCAAGGGCGTCAATTTCAACGTCAGTAAAAATGATCAGAGGATGTCCTTTGTGTTTAGAGATTGTTTTGGAGGAGATGGTGATAGGTGGGTGTTGGAAGTGACGACGGCGGCGAATGATCGACCGTCGCTGCCATGGAGATCATCAGAAGAAGGAGGGTGCGACGTCGATGCCATTATATATATATATATATAAGTTTTAATGCGGCATATCATATATAACATGGATTTTGATAATCGCTTACTGCTACTCTTGACATCTTTCATTTATTGTAATAAGGTTTTCCTCCACCAAAAGTGAGGGCTCATGCTAATAAAATTTTTCTTTCAAAATATATATACATATATATAATGTGTGTGTGTGTATATATATATACATATGTGTGTATATATACATATGTATATATATATTAAGATTACCTAAGAATGTTATTAAGGCGTTAGAAGCCTGCTTCGCCCATTTCTTCTGGGGGCCTGGCAAATATCATTGGCTCTCTTGGTCAAAACTATGTTACCCATATCCGGAAGTAGGTTTAGGTATACGTGACCTAACTTCTATCCAAGCTGCATACTCCTACAAAATCTGGCATTTATATCATTTAAGTGATTCTTTATGGGGACGTCACATGCGTGTTTGGTATGGTAATAGGCTTGATTGCCGTCCTCGATTATACGACTCCCACAGATGGAAGCGCATATGTACCATACATGCAATATGTTCGAATATCTCTTCATCTCCACCTGACCTAATTTAGCCTACACCATCCGGAGCATTCACAATATATGACTCGCTTCGTCCGTCAAAGCCGCACTTGTTATAATTTGAGCACATTTGGAATAATTTGCAACGCGCAGCCATACAGCTCTTTTCATGGCGCTTTTATCAGCGCGCACTCCCACTTCCGGAAAATTTGAGTCACTTCCTGCATGCTTTGCCCTCTTGTTGTCTGTTTTGTCATTCGGCGAATGCATCCACCCTACATCTTTTCTTTGACTGTGTGGAGGTACGTATCATATGGTCATATTTTGTTTCTTTGCTAGACCTTCCGCCTTTCACTAATGGATCTTGCCGCTCCTACATGTTGTATATATGGTGTTCTTCTTCTAGTAATTTCTTGGGCGCAATGCAATCTGTGTTCCCTGGCTACTACTCTGGAATATCTGGAAAATGTATGCTTCCATATGTTTCGATGACCATAGTTGGTCCCCTAAGTTAACTATCAGATCTATCCAGATGAATTTATACACATGGGCGTCCTCCATGGCTGGTACAAAACTCATTGAAACTGTTCCAGCCCTTGTTGCAACACGTCTATCTCTGCCACTACGAAGCAAGCGACTCCAGATTATTCGCTGGTCACCTCCTCCTTCTGGCCGTTTAAAACTGAACACGGATGCTGCACTAGGACGTCATCACTCTAGCGGGGGTGGCCTGCTGCGCGACTCCACTGGAACTTTCCTCCATGCCATATCATTCCCTCTTCGGTTAAATTTGCCTCTACATGTTGAAGCTCAAGCGGCATTTATGGCTATCATGTATTACTTGCCACGATATGGAGATGTCATCTTGGGAACTGCCTGTGCAGAACTAGTCAAGCTCTTGACTATTACCTCTTCTTCATTAGCCCCTGATATACACAGGCTACGAGTCTTAATTCAGTCGTAATCTTTCACAGTTTTGCACACCCCACGAGAAACAAATGAACCTGCTTATTTGCTTGCGTAGTTATCCCTATCCTCTCAAAGGTTCACATCTCTCTATGTGACACCATCTTGGCAGACAGCATGCTTCTGACATTCCGACATTCTGCACAATTCACTTACGATGGGCCATGACCCCCATGATGTGAAACTCGCACTTGGTCTCCCATATGGGTTGGCATTAACTCTCTTCTGTTGCCCGTGGTCTGAGAGGCTATGGGCAACATGGGTATGCTTTAACTTCTCTGTGTTTCATTTGTTGATATTCTTAATGCACAGATACTAATCCTTTTCTTTCTCATGCTGGAGTGACGAACTTGGACGTACTTGATCATGTGGACTTGTCTCCCAAATGGGTTGGCGTCTTCATTTCATTCGTTGCCTTGTTCCTCTTGTCGGATCAAGGTGACATTGGTATGTCGCACATCTATATTTTATCACCCTACATCATTTTACCACTCATGTTACTCATTCACTATTTCTATATGATGCATGGGGAGCTTCTGTTGCGCGTTAACTTCAACGGCCACAAGGAGCAATTAATCATCAGCTTCATTTTCACCAATAACATTGAACTCCTCAAGAACACCAGGAACTATGCCAGCCTCTTCTACATTCTTTATATTGTACATGGAAGCCTCCCTCACAGGCAAGTACGCCGATGACTTCGCAGTAATGTCAACTAATGCTCCATTTGCATCTGTTGCAAATATTGTTCCTTTAACCTAAATAGTAGCATGGAAAAAATCAAACCAATCCATTTTTAAGAATCAATAATTCGTTGATAGAATAAACCCAATTTATTGGGTCAACACATCAAAGGCCGATCGTTTTCCAATACATACAATTGACAAACAAAAATTACTGATGCCAATATACGATATGCAATATTTATCAACAGCCCAAATAAAATGCTACCTTCCAAAAACATATATAAAGCTGGTATTAAGTCCTTCTGAAACTTGTTCCATTCACAAATGCACACCTCACGTATACACCAACAAAATATTAAGTCAGTCCATTACAAGTCTCAGTTCAACTACATTAGCCCATACAAAGATATTCAAATGCCAAGCACATCTGTGAACATTCTATAGAGCTAACTACATGAGGAGGGAAGGGGACTCTGTTGTAACCGACGATAGTAAAGCAAAAAAAACAAAAACAAAATTTAATTAAATTAAATCCAATAATTAAAGTTATCCTAAATTAACTACCCATAACCCCTCCCCCCAATCACTTTCCCCAATCCCTCCAAAAACCACCCCACTCCCCAAAATTTCGACCCTTTCCCCCTCCCCTCTTAATTAAACACCCTACCAATTATTCCCTCCACCCACACATCACGTCAATAGCAATTGGAAAAAAGAGGAGAGCACTTGTGAGATAGAGAGAAAACAGCAGAGTGAAAGGAAAAAAAAGAGAGAAAAGAGATATGGGAAAGCGACAGAGAAATGGAGAAGGGGGAAGGAGAATTGGCCACCCACAACAAATCCCATCTTGTTTTGATCAGTGAATTCGTATTCAAGAGGTAGGTTACCCTCCCCTCTTTCAGATTCATTTGGATTTCCTCGCATTCTGTATTGGGATTGTTTGTTTAACACTGGTATGTTATTTTTTATATGTTTATCATGATTTTTTTATGTTTTGGTATGGAGATTGCATGATTGGTCTTAGATATAGATCACATAGCACGAAAATAGGTTGGAATGGGTTCAGGATATCAGAAAACACATCTAGAGGCGGTGCATGTAGCACACGCTCGGCTGTCATAGGCGGTGCGTGTAGCCAACGCGTGCCCCTGAGCGGCGCGTGCAAGTCACATGCCGATGTGTCAATCTCAAAATGTTGGGCATTAAAAGAAGTCCAATGAAACTAATTTGGGATAAATCGGAGTTAAAACGAATAAGTTATGAATTTTTGAAGAAAATTAGGATTTAAAGAAATAAAAAACAATAATAAAGAAATTTTATGAAAAAAAGGGGAAAGGGCCAGATGGCCTACCTCAGCCAGCGGGCTAGTCTTGGCAGGCCGGCCTAAATCACGGCAGGCCAAGAGAATAAAAAAGGAATAAAAGCCTGGCGGGCCAGACTGCATCGGACCAGCCTGCCAGCCTCAGCGGGCCAGCAGGCCAGTCACAGCAGCCGGTCCAAATTGCAAGACATATAAAAAATAAATAATGTGGCCAGCGGGCCTGAGGCCAGCGCTGACTGGCGGACTGGGCTAGCGCAGAAAAAGTGCCAGCGCATAAGGGCCTGAATGTTTTAATTTAATAAATCTGTTAAATAAGAAATATATTTATTAATTAAGTAAAATTAAATAACTGAAATAAAATAAAATAAAATGATGAAAAGGAAAAATAATATAAAGTACTAACATTAACAGTACCTGCGCACCAAGAAAAAAATAAAATAATATATATATATATATATGTATGTATGTATGTATAACTATATATTTATTCAAGGTGACATTAATAATGTTTTATAATAAAAAAATTTAGAAACTCATTAAATAAATTAATATAAAAGAAATAAAAATAGTAGGGGAAGATAAAAATATTTAAATAAAAGATTTAAGTGCTAGTTAAGTATAGTGGTGTGACGTCAACGTACGTACGTAAAATGTATAACATGTCGGTAGTACGTTGGAATATATGTGTGTGTGCCTTTTTAAAAAAATCTGAATATATATATATATATATATATATATATATATATATGTATGTATATATATATATGTATGTATATATAAACTTGTGGAGAGGGGGTGAAGAAGACTTTCCATTCTTCAACTTGTTGCCTTTGTGCATTTTCCAAATATAGCTTCCTTTAATGAACTACTTAGTTTATTTAACTAAGTACTTCACTTAATGAACTAGTTTAGTTGATTAATGATGGCACCTGAAAATAGTTCAAACACAACAAATGTTTGCCATTTGATGTAAGCTTTAAAGCTTCATGGCTCGTTAGTACGACAACATTATATATGAACTATATAAGACAAGTTTTATGCAACAACGTGTCATGTCATAAAATATGTCATGTATTTCTTTGTAACACGTTATTTAAATCATGTATTTTGAAATCACTCAAACCCCTTTTTCTCTACATTTGATCGGGTCAATTGGCAGTTTCTAACAAAACTTCTCCGCCGCTTTGGGTTTGATTCACGATTAATCATGATGATATTCAATCATTTACAAGGTACTCATATATCTATCCTCATCAATGAAGAACCGGCTGGTTTCTTCCAACCCTCACGTGGGGTCAAATAAGGTGATCTATTATCTCCGCTATTATTTATCCTAGCATCTGAAGCCTTTTCAAGGGGATTAAATCATTTGATCATGCAAGGCGCAATACAATCTTATATTGTTGGCAGAGCACATCCTTGCTTATCTCACCTTGCATTTGCGGATGACCTTTTGATATTCATCATTGGAAATTTGAAAAATCTTCAGAGATTTTGGCATTTTTTGCAGCTATATCAAAATGCATCGGGACAGGCTGTTAACTATCAAAAAAGCCAATTTGTAGCTCCCTCCCATATTCAGGCCTCGCAATTCCGGAAAATGGAAAATTATATTCATATGCAAGCAGTTTCTCTACCAATTAAGTACTTGGGAGTATCACTTTTCAAAGGGAAGGCTCGTGTCTCTTACTACAATTCATTGATATCATCCATTCAAGCAAAGCTGAGCATGTGGCAAAATAAGTTCTTGAATTACGCAGGAAGACTACTATTGATTAAACACGTCCTTGCTGCTATTCTGTTACATCATTTAGCAATTTCTCTACTTCCTGCTAGACTGATTACACTATTGCACCCTTTCATGACTAAATTTTTTTGGGGGACATCTGATGGTACAAAGCGCCATTCATGGGTTTCAATGGAAAAACTATTTCGTCCTACAGATGAGAGAGGATTGGGACTTAGGAGTTTGGAGGACTTGCAGATGGCATACTCTTGTCGGTTGTGGTGGAGATATCAAACGCAAACTACTTTTATTCGCATTTTTTTAAACTCCAAATATGGGGGACGAGGCAATCTCTCTACTAGAATAACAGATTCACCAATATAGAAGCGTATATGTCGAACACATCCTACATGTATCACTCTTACATCTTCGGTATCATATGCACTCATTTGGCCAGGTATGCCGGATGGATCCTTCACTCTTAAAGTCGCTTATGAGCAACTAAGGTCTAAGGGAGTAAAGCTATTCTCGCATAAATTTGTTTGGCATAAGCTTATTCACCCAAAACAAAGGCTATTTCTATGGAGATTCTATCATGATGCCTTGCCCATCCTGACGATCTTAGCAAGGTTTGCGGTGGTATTTCCCACTCAGTGTCCTTTCTGTTTGTCGGAGACCATAACTACTGATCATATATTTCTAACATGTCCGGAGGTGTCTTCTATTTGGGAGTACTATAGTCTATGTCTGGATGGACCTATAATCACAACATCATGGATTTGCCCGTTCTTAATACAATGGTGGATATCCTCTCAGGGTAAATCTCTTAAGGGACAACTTCGCATTATATTACCAGCTCATCTTACGTGGGAAATATGGAAAGCATATAAATTCATTGTATTTGGAGAAGGCCGCTGGTCTAAAAGAATGGTGATAGAACTTATTAGACGATCAATATATGAATGGACGCCGGAACATAAAGGAAAGAAATATATATTGCCAGATGCTACCTTGGTTCAACTCGGACTAATTGCAGCCTTAGCAACACCTCGTTTCAAGTGATCTGCTGGGTTCTTCCACCATCTGGTCGTTATAAACTAAATGTAGATGCAACCCATGGGAAATACTCCGCTGCAGCAGGCGCAATTCTATGCAATTGCACTGGTGCATTTATCAGTGCTATCTCGTTCTCATTGCCCATCTCATCTCCAGACCAGGCAGAGCTCCAGGCTACGGTGTTAGCAGTTTTATACTTTTCTTGCTATGGATATCATATGGATGTAGAAGTTGATGCTCAGAGTGTTTTAACAAAAGTACATGAACGTTATTCCTCTCTAGCGTGCATTCTGAATGAAATCCTGGCTTCGCAGTCATTTACATTAGAATATATTCTGAGGGAGATTAATAAGGCGGCACACTACTTGGCTCAGCATGGTCAACAACAACAGCTTCTCACTCATTTCTCACATTTAATGGACTTACCCCCTCTAGTTCGGGCTACAGTACAGACTGACTCTATTCCCAATTTGCGACATGGATGAAAACAATACTTCTGATCGTTGCCCATGCCTTGGACTGGTATGCGCAACCCGGGTATGCTCGTTTGCTATAGCTTTAAGTGCATGTATTGCTGGCTGGTTGTATGTATCATTGTATATAGACAGCAAGGGTAGTACTTTATCATATTCGGGATTTGCTCATTTTAGTATGAGCTATTCTCTGTTGCGTACAATGTTTCTCGTCATATGCATGTGTTGGCACTTGGCTCGCTGGAGAAGATTTTATGATCAACGCCAATCACAGGAACGATGCTCAACTCCACGCACAGGAAGAAGCAACATCCTTGGGCTATACAAATTAAATTCTACTACGGACTTTCAATTTTATTATATTTGAAAACATCATATAGATACAAACTCCATTCATATAAATATGCACGCTTTTTTCCTTCCCCAAGGTTTTATTCACAAGGGTGGTTTTACTTGGCAAGGTTTTAATGCGACCTATCATATATGACTGGACATTACAGATTCCCATAGCGTTATATTCACATTTTGCATATGATGCATGTAACATGTAACAAGGTATTCCTCCGCCACAAGTGAGGGCTATATCAATAAAGTCAATCTCTTTGGTTAAAAAAAGAAAGAGATTTTATTATAAGATAGCTCACTTGTGGTGGAGGAAAACCTTATTACAAAGAAGTCATCGTATGAAAATAAATGAAACAATGAGCTAATGATTGCCAACCTCCAATCGTATATGATATGCCGCATTAAAACCTTGCCAAGTAAAACCACCCTTGTGGATAAAACCTTGGTGAATCAAAAAGTGTACATATTTATACAATGTGAGAGTTGGCTAAGTACAGAGTAATGCTGGAAGCCGTGTTGTAGTGATGATCCAATAGCCGTAGAGCTCCGAGCATAAGCAGTATGACGCCAATATAGTGTTACGACCCGAGATTCCGGGCTAGTGGAAATGATGAAAATAGAACGCAAATGCGATGTTGATGAAATTGCAGTGGAATTTTAAATTTTTATTTAGAATTAATAAAGACATCGACATTAAATATCGGGGTTAGAAACACACATAAAAATAACGTTAAGATAAGTTAACGGATATAACGAGACTGGTTGGGACTAGACAATGACCGTATAGGACATACAAGGTATTTAAATAAATTAGTCGGTAGCAACATAAGTCGATAGAGATAAATCAAAACAAATAAAAATACCCGATACGATAACTACAATACACATTAGTATCATATTTTCTTTCACTTTATCCTACATGGCAACAAAAGACAAACCCTCTCCCCATTTTCCCCACATGGCCGCCCACCCCATCACATAAGTGGGAAGAATAATTCACTTTTCATACATGGCAAACCGTTTCAACTTTTGCTACATCATTTCACACCCACTACTCAACTTTCTCCCACTCCTTCACATGCCAACAAAAACAACTATTCTTTTCCTCCTTTTCCCATAAGTTTCGGCTGCTACCTTAACCACCCCCAAATGCACTTTCGTTTCTTTATTCCCCCTCCCTCACACTTTCATCCAAGAACCACACAACCAAGGAGACAAACCTTCTTCAACTTTTCCTCTACATTATTCGGCCATGACCATCCAAGACAAGAAGAAGATTTCTTCTTCATCTCAAACCACATAACAACTCCTACACCAAGTTTTAAACAACACTCCATCAACTAAGAAAGATTCAAGAAGGTTGTAGCATGTAGAATCAAAAGCAAGTAAGGTAAGAATTTTATGAAGTTTAAGTTTGATTCTTCCATATAATTAGTTCATAAGTTGTACACTAACTCTCCTTTTTCGGCATCATAACCGTATACACCAAGGAGAAGGAGGAGAAATGTGTTCTTCAAATCCGAGTGAAGGAATCACCATCTAAGAGTAAGAAAGTAAATCAAGGCAAGTATTCTTCCTAGATCCTACATGGTTTTACCAATATTAAGCATTTATGTTCATATCAAAGTTGGATAATCATATATGTATATATATGCGCTTTTATATGTATGTATGTATAGATGTATAAATGTATATATTTATACATGCGGTTTTGAGTATAAATGTATATATGTATACAATCGGTTTTTTTGATGTACAAATGTATATATATACATTCGGTTTTTATATATATATGTATGTATATATGTATAGATCTATATATGTACATATACGGATCTATATGTATATATGTATATGTGTAATATATGTTCAAGACTTAAAAATGAATAATTTTATGTGTGTGTATATATATATCTCACTGTTTTATGTATATATATAGATATATACGTATATACGTCAGTTATATATGTGTATGCAACATATACAATTCCGCCTTAAAGCCATCTCAAGGTGAAAGTATGATTTTGTATGTTTTATGTGTATATATGTGTAATATATATTTTAAAGAGAGAAAATGAATAAGTATTAGTGTATTACATACTATATAGTAAAAGGATTTTATAAATGTATATATTATATGTATATATATTCGGCTAATAGGACTAAATGACAAAAATGATTTCATTATATTTTTATACAAGTATATATATATATATGATGAATATGTTAAGATATGAAAGTGAGTAAGTTTTTAATATTATACAATATATCATAAAATGATTTATATATATATACTATGTATATATATATACGGACATTAGGCCTTAGTGACAAATATAATGATTTCATTACATTTTTTACACAAATACATATGTATATATGATGAATATGTTAAGTTATGAAAGTAAGTTAAGTATGAAAATTATGTATTAAGTTATGAAAAGTATGAAATCATAGATGAAATGTAAAGTAATTAGAAATTTTCATGATGTAGGAATTTAAGTTATGAAATATGATAATATATATTTTATTGTGCCTATACACACTTAAAGAACATTCATATGTACTAAAGTATATATTGTACATACATGGAATTATATACATGTTGAATATGATGTTATGACAAATCATTTTATTTCATGTTAATTGTAATCTTATGTGTTATAAATTAATATGTGTAAGTTAAGATATAAGTTATGAAATCCCTAGATGATATGTTGACGGAAATAGGAAGTTTATGCCCTATGTACTTAAGTTATGATTTATGAAGTCTATGTGTGGACTTGATATTAAGAGAAGGAGGGTTATGCTATTTCTTTAAGTTATGATAATTAGACTATAAGTATGTAAGTGATGTTACTAGTGATAGTATGACAAGATACCCTTATTTGACCGAGTCTCAAGTTGCATGAAAACAAGATTTGCAAAGTTATGTTGTCACATCTCATGTTTTGAAAAATCATATGCATGTGAATAATAAACGCGAGACGATTGATTCCATCGACACACGATATGTTATGTTATGTTATGTTCATGATTACGATCATGTTATGTTCGCCAGTGTGACATTGGTACCGGGGTGGTAGATGTCAGGGGCATATGATTACGTATGTGGCTGAGTGTAACACCGGGTCTGGGACACGGGATCTCTGTCATAGCGCGTCACCATTGGTACATGTACATTCGTTATGATGTTTATGTCGTACATGTATTATATGGAGAATCAATCGGTATGTCGTGTGTTATTATTCTTATGAAAAGTGCTATAGCCAATAATGAAAATGTTATGTCTTTATGTTATGAAAATGTCATGTCATGCAAGTTATGAATATGTCATTTCACGCAAGTTATGAAAATCATGTCAAGTTATGAAATGTCACGTTTATGAAAAGTCATGATTACGAAAAAGTCATGTTTATGAAAAGTCATTTATAAAAAGTCATGTTTTATGCATCACGTCATGACCATGTTACCTTAGAGTTATGATTAAGAATTCTTTATGTATATGACAGCACTACAGTGAACAATGTAGTGTTAAGTGTGAAATTGTAGTACATGTAAGGTAGGCAAAGATGGTATAAGTATGGATTAGGGGTTAAGTATGGATGTAGTATGATGTTACGGATTAAGCAGAATGAGATGCTGTTATGCTATGTATGCTTTGAAATCTTCTTTATTTACCTGCTTCCAGTTTACAGCAGTTTATTGATATGATATGATACTGTACTTGTTAAAAAGGTGACGTGCTTATTATACTCAAAATGTATGGTATTATGATTTGTTACCCCGTCTCCCCATGAATGACACACATGTCGTATCTGGTAAGACTACTTGCTGAGCAATTAAAAGTCGGTGGCTATCGCTCATACTTGCCTCATTTATAATTTTCCAGATAACAGGTATCAATATACAGGCTCGTTGAAGACACGCTTGATAGACCATTGATAACGAAGAGCATACTGAGAGATTATTTCGAAGGCATTAAGTTTCGGATTATCATGTATGATATATTATTTCAGTATTCTGTATATGATGATTGTACAGATTATGATGTAATACAGTGCATGTCGATGAAGATTTGTTTATGTTATGTTGCTTCCGCTTATCGATTCATTATTCATGTCGACATGTACATGTATAGTATCAACGCTTTGTACTTTATGGAGTAGAGTATGGCGGGTGCACTGAGCCGGAACCCTGGTTTCGGGCGGGGCACTACAGTTGGTATCAGAGCAGTGGCTCTAGATCCACTGCAGACACATAAGATAAACAACGACATGTATTAGGTTATGATAGTAGAACCTAAGTTAAGATTTTAGAGTCTAAGAAGAAGATGTTAGAATGAGAACAATAACCTTAGAATAGTTCCCTTAGAATGGTTTAGCGAAAATGTCCGGAATGATCTTGTGTCTTGAAAATTTAGTAAGTTAATCTAGAGTCGTAATAATTAGACTATTTTCCTTAGGATATGCTTCACAAAAAAAAATCTACCACGAGCACATAAGTAAACAACGTCATGAACTTAAGAAGTGATCTTAGAGTTTAAGAGATGATCATAGATGTAAGAAAACAATCTTAGACAATGATGGAGTAAGCTCAATACCGTAGGCATGAATAAGTAAGAAGTGATATGATATAAGATTTAATCGGATAAGAATTAGAGACCGAAGCTGGTAAGTATAAAGGTTATTGTAATGCATAGGAATATGAGGTTTTAGAATGACTAAGTGAATTAATAAGAGATATACGGAAACAGTCAATTAAGAAAATTTCATAAGTCAGAAAATACTAAGTTGAAGCATAGATGATTAAGAAATAATGCTAGAACTTAAGTGTAAAATCGATACAACCCTAAGTTTCGAGGACGAAACTTTTTATAAGGGGGGAGAATGTTACGACCCGAGATTCCGGGCTAGTGGAAATGATGAAAATAGAACGCGAATGCGATGTTGATGAAATTGCAGTGGAATTTTAAATTTTTATTTAGAATTAATGAAGACATCGACATTAAATATCGGGGTTAGAAACACACATAAAAATAACATTAAGATAAGTTAACGGATATAGCGAGACTGGTTGGGACTAGACAATGACCGTATAGAACATACAAGGTATTTAAATAAATTAGTCGGTAGCAACATAAGTCGATAGAGATAAATCAAAACGAATAAAAATACCCGATACGATAACTACAATACACATTAGTATCATATTTTCTTTCACTTTATCCTACATGGCAACAAAAGACAAACCCTCTCCCCATTTTCCCCACATGGCCGCCCACCCCATCACACAAGTGGGAAGAATAATTCACTTTTCATACATGGCAAACCATTTCAACTTTTGCTACATCATTTCACACCCACTACTCAACTTTCTCCCACTCCTTCACATGCCAACAAAAACAACTATTCTTTTCCTCCATTTCCCATAAGTTTCGGCTGCTACCTTACCCACCCCCAAATGCACTTTCATTTCTTTATTCCCCCTCCCTCACACTTTCATCCAAGAACCACACAACCAAGGAGACAAACCTTCTTCAACTTTTCCTCTACATTATTCAGCCATGACAATCCAAGACAAGAAGAAGATTTCTTCTTCATCTCAAACCACATAACAACTCCTACACCAAGTTTTAAACAACACTCCATCAACTAAGAAAGATTCAAGAAGGTTGTAGCATGTAGAATCAAAAGCAAGTAAGGTAAGAATTTTATGAAGTTTAAGTTTGATTCTTCCATATAATTAGTTTCATAAGTTGTACACTAACTCTCCTTTTTGGCATCATAACCGTATACACCAAGGAGAAGGAGGAGAAATGTGTTCTTCAAATCCAAGTGAAGGAATCACCATCTAAGAGTAAGAAGGTAAATCAAGGCAAGTATTCTTCCTAGATCCTACATGGTTTTACCAATATTAAGCATTTATGTTCATATCAAAGTTGGATCATCATGTAGTATGTTCAGGATTCTCTTCTCAAGAAAGTATAGATCTATATTTGAATAATAAGTATATGCATATATACACTATATACACACGCACACTATATACATATATATACACTATATATAAACACGCATATACATAGACTTATTATAAAGTATGTATGTTGATATATATTTATATATGTATAAGTGTATAGATCTACATATATGTATGTATAGATGAGTAGATGCATATATATATAAATACACGGGTTTGTATAAAAGCATATATGTATATATGTGCGCTTTTATATATATGTATGTATAGATGTATAAATGTATATATTTATACATGCGGTTTTGAGTATAAATGTATATATGTATACAATCGGTTTTTTTGATGTACAAATGTATATATATACATTCAGTTTTTATGTATATATGTATGTATATATGTATAGATCTATATATGTACATATACGGATCTATATGTATATATGTATATGTGTAATATATGTTCAAGACTTAAAAATGAATAAGTTTATGTGTGTGTATATATATATCTCACTGTTTTATGTATATATAGATATATACGTATATACGTCAGTTATATATATGTGTATGCAACATATACAATTCGCCCTTAAAGCCATCCCAAGGTTAAAGTATGATTTTATATGTTTTATGTGTATATATGTGTAATATATATTTTAAAGAGAGAAAATGAATAAGTATTAGTGTATTACATACTATATAGCAAAAGGATTTTATAAATGTATACATTATATGTATATATATTCGGCCAATAGGCCTAAATGACAAAAATGATTTCATTATATTTTTATACAAGTATATATATATATATATGATGAATATGTTAAGATATGAAAGTGAGTAAGTTTTTAATATTATAAAATATATCATAAAATGTTTTATATATATATATACTATTTATATATATATTCGGACATTAGGTCTTAGTGACAAATATAATGATTTCATTATATTTTTTACGCAAATACATATGTATATATGATGAATATGTTATGTTATGAAAGTAAGTTAAGTATGAAAATTATGTATTAAGTTATGAAAAGTATGAAATCATAGATGAAATGTAAAGTAATTAAAAATTTTCATGATGTAGGCATTTAAGTTATGAAATATGATAATATATATTTTATTGTGCCTATACACACTTAAAGAACATTCATATGTACTAAAGTATATATTGTACATACATGGAATTATATACATGTTGAATATGATGTTATGACAAATCATTTTATTTCATGTTAATTGTATTCTTATGTGTTATAAATTAATATGTGTCAGTTAAGATATAAGTTATGAAATCACTAGATGATATGTTGACGGAAATACGAAGTTTATGCCCTATGTACTTAAGTTATGATTTATGAAGTCTATGCGTGGACTTGATATTAAGAGAAGGAGGGTTATGGTATTTCTTTAAGTTATGATAATTAGACTGTAAGTATGTAAGTGATGTTACTAGTGGTAGTATGACAAGATACCCTTATTTGACCGAGTCTCACGTTGCATGAAAACAAGATTTGCAAAGTTATGTTGTCACATCTCATGTTTTGAAAAATCATATGCATGTGAATAATAAACGCGAGACGATTGATTCCATCGACACATGATATGTTATGTTATGTTATGTTCATGATTACGATCATGTGATGTTCGCCAGTGTGACATTGGTACCGGGGTGGTAGTTGTCAGGGGCATATGATTACGTATGTGGCTGAGTGTAACACCGGGTCTGGGACACGGGATCTCTGTCATAGCGCATCACCATTAGTACATGTACATATGTTATGATGTTTATGTCGTACATGTATTATATGGAGAATCAATCGGTATGTCGTGTGTTATTATTCTTATGAAAAGTGCTATAGCCAATAATGAAAATGTTATGTCTTTATGTTATGAAAATTTCATGTCATGCAAGTTATGAATATGTCATTTTACGCAAGTTATGAAAATCATGTCAAGTTATGAAATGTCACGTTTATGAAAAGTCATGATTACGAAAAAGTCATGTTTATGAAAAGTCATTTATAAAAAGTCATGTTTTATGCATCACGTCATGACCATGTTACCTTAGAGTTATGATTAAGAATTCTTTATGTATATGACAGCACTACAGTGAACAATGTAGTGTTAAGTGTGAAATTGTAGTACATGTAAGGTAGGCAAAGATGGTATAAGTATGGATTAGGGGTTAAGTATGGATGTAGTATGATGTTACGGATTAAGCAGAATGAGATGCTGTTATGCTATGTATGCTTTGAAATCTTCTTTATTTACCTGCTTCCAGTTTACAGCAGTTTATTGATATGATATGATACTGTACTTGTTAAAAAGGAGACGTGCTTATTATACTCAAAATGTATGGTATTATGATTTGTTACCCCGTCTCCCCATGTATGATCCACATGTCGTATCTGGTAAGACTACTTGCTGAGCGATTAAAAGTCGGTGGCTATTGCTCATACTTGCCTCATTTATAATTTTCCAGATAACAGGTATCAATATACAGGCTCGTTGAAGACATGCTAGATAGACCATTGATAGCGAAGAGCATACTGAGAGATTATTTCGAAGGCATTAAGTTTCGGATTATGATGTATGATATATTATTTCAGTATTCTGTATGTGATGATTGTACAGATTATGATGTAGTACAGTGCATGTCGATGAAGTTTTTTTTATGTTATGTTGCTTCCGCTTATCGATTCATTATTCATGTCGACATGTACATGTATAGTATCGACGCTTTGTACTTTATGGAGTAGAGTACAGCGGGTGCACTGAGCCGGAACCCTGGTTTCGGGCGGGGCGCTACAGTTGGTATCAGAGCAGTGGCTCTAGATCCACTGCGGACACATAAGATAAACAACGACATGTATTAGGTTATGATAGTAGAACCTAAGTTAAGATTTTAGAGTCTAAGAAGAAGATCTTAGAATGAGAACAATAACCTTAGAATAGTTCCCTTAGAATGGTTTAGCGAAAATGTCCAGAATGATCTTGTGTCTTGAAAATTTAGTAAGTTAATCTAGAGTCGTAATAATTAGACTATTTTCCTTAGGATATGCTTCACAAAAAAAAAATCTACCACGAGCACATAAGTAAACAACGTCATGAACTTAAGAAGTGATCTTAGAGTTTAAGACAATGATGGAGTAAGCTCAATACCGTAGGCATGAATAAGTAAGAAGTGATATGATATAAGATTTAATCGGATAAGAATTAGAGACCGAAGCTGGTAAGTATAAAGGTTATTGTAATGCATAGGAATATGAGGTTTTAAAATGACTAAGTGAATTAATAAGAGATATACGGAAACAGTCAATTAAGAAAATTTCATAAGTCAGAAAATACTAAGTTGAAGCATAGATGATTAAGAAATAATGCTAGAACTTAAGTGTAAAATCGATACAACCCTAAGTTTCGAGGACGAAACTTTTTATAAGGGGGGAGAATGTTACGACCCGAGATTCCGGGCTAGTGGAAATGATGAAAATAGAACGCGAATGCGATGTTGATGAAATTGTAGTGGAATTTTAAATTTTTATTTAGAATTAATAAAGACATCGACATTAAATATCGGGGTTAGAAACACACATAAAAATAACATTAAGATAAGTTAACGGATATAACGAGACTGGTTGGGACTAGACAATGACCGTATAGGACATACAAGGTATTTAAATAAATTAGTCGGTAGCAACATAAGTCGATAGAGATAAATCAAAACGAATAAAAATACCCGATACGATAACTACAATACACATTAGTATCATATTTTCTTTCACTTTATCCTACATGGCAACAAAAGACAAACCCTCTCTCCATTTTCCCCACATGGCCGCCCACCCCATCACACAAGTGGGAAGAATAATTCACTTTTCATACATGGCAAACCATTTCAACTTTTGCTACATCATTTCACACCCACTACTCAACTTTCTCACACTCCTTCACATGCCAACAAAAACAACTATTCTTTTCCTCCTTTTCCCATAAGTTTCGGCTGCTACCTTACCCACCCCCAAATGCACTTTCATTTCTTTATTCCCCCTCCCTCACACTTTCATCCAAGAACCACACAACCAAGGAGACAAACCTTCTTCAACTTTTCCTCTAAATTATTCGGCCATGACCATCCAAGACAAGAAGAAGATTTTTTCTTCATCTCAAACCACATAACAACTCCTACACCAAGTTTTAAACAACACTCCATCAACTAAGAAAGATTCAAGAAGGTTGAAGCATGTAGAATCAAAAGCAAGTAAGGTAAGAATTTTATGAAGTTTAAGTTTGATTCTTACATATAATTAGTTTCATAAGTTGTACACTAACTCTCCTTTTTGGCATCATAACCGTATGCACCAAGGAGAAGGAGAAGAAATGTGTTCTTCAAATCCAAATGAAGGAATCACCATCTAAGAGTAAGAAAGTAAATCAAGGCAAGTATTCTTCCTAGATCCTACATGGTTTTACCAATATTAAGCATTTATGTTCATATCAAAGTTGGATCATCATGTAGTATGTTCAGGATTCTCTTCTCAAGAAAGTATAGATCTATATTTGAATAATAAGTATATGCATATATACACTATATACACACGCACAATATACATATATATACACTATATATAAACACGCATATACATAGACTTATTATAAAGTATGTATGTTGATATATATTTATATATGTATAAGTGTATAGATCTACATATATGTATGTATAGATGAGTAGATGCATATATATTTAAATACACGGGTTTGTATAAAAGCATATATGTATATATGTGCGCTTTTATATATATGTATGTATAGATGTATAAATGTATATATTTATACATGCGGTTTTGAGTATAAATGTATATATGTATACAATCGGTTTTTTTGATGTACAAATGTATATATATCCATTCAGTTTTTATGTATATATGTATGTATATATGTATAGATCTATATATGTACATATACGGATCTATATGTACATATATATTCATAGGGACGATTTATAAATTTCTGAATGTACAAGCATGCAATGCTACCAGTCAACTAAATATGTACGCTTTTTCCTTCGCCAAGGTTTTATCCACAAGGGTGGTTTTACTTGGCAAGGTTTTAATGCGGCATATCATATTTGATTGGAGATTGCACATTCTAGCTGCTTTATATTTTTGGTTTACGTATGATACACTCTGATGTAAAATGGTATTCTCCACCATAACGGAGCCTCAACATTATTAATAAAATTTCCTTTTTTAAAAAAAAAATATACGGATCTATATGTATATATGTATATGTGTAATATATGTTCAAGACTTAAAAATGAATAAGTTTATGTGTGTGTATATATATATCTCACTGTTTTATGCATATATATAGATATATACGTATATACGTCAGTTATATATATGTGTATGCAACATATACAATTCGGCCTTAAAGCCATCTCAAGGTTAAAGTATGATTTTATATGTTTTATGTGTATATATGTGTAATATATATTTTAAAGAGAGAAAATGAATAAGTATTAGTGTATTACATACTATATAGCAAAAGGATTTTATAAATGTATATATTATATGTATATATATTCGGCCAATAGGCCTAAATGACAAAAATGATTTCATTATATTTGTATACAAGTATATATATATATATATGATGAATATGTTAAGATATGAAAGTGAGTAAGTTTTTAATACTATACAATATATCATAAAATGATTTATATATATATATACTATGTATATATATATTCGGACATTAGGCCTTAGTGACAAATATAATGATTTCATTATATTTTTTACGCAAATACATATGTATATATGATGAATATGTTATGTTATGAAAGTAAGTTAAGTATGAAAATTATGTATTAAGTTATGAAAAGTATGAAATCATAGATGAAATGTAAAGTAATTAGAAATTTTCATGATGTAGGCATTTAAGTTATGAAATATGATAATATATATTTTATTGTGCCTATACACACTTAAAGAACATTCATATGTACTAAAGTATATATTGTACATACATGGAATTATATACATGTTGAATATGATGTAATGAAAAATCATTTTATTTCATGTTAATTGTATTCTTATGTGTTATAAATTAATATGTGTAAGTTAAGATATAAGTTATGAAATCCCTAGATGATATGTTGACGGAAATAGGAAGTTTATGCCCTAAGTACTTAAGTTATGATTTATGAAGTCTATGTGTGGACTTGATATTAAGAGAAGGAGGGTTATTGTATTTCTTTAAGTTATGATAATTAGGCTGTAAGTATGTAAGTGATGTTACTAGTGGTAGTATGACAAGATACCCTTATTTGACCGAGTCTCACGTTGCATGAAAACAAGATTTGCAAAGTTATGTTGTCACATCTCATGTTTTGAAAAATCATATGCATGTGAATAATAAACGCCAGACGATTGATTCCATCGACACACGATATGTTATGTTATGTTATGTTCATGATTACGATCATGTGATGTTCGCCAGTGTGACATTGGTACCAGGGTGGTAGATGTCAGGGGCATATGATTACGTATGTGGCTGAGTGTAACACCGGGTCTGGGACACGGGATCTCTGTCATAGCGCATCACCATTAGTATATGTACATATGTTATGATGTTTATGTCGTACATGTATTATATGGAGAATCAATCGGTATGTCGTGTGTTATTATTCTTATGAAAAGTGCTATAGCCAATAATGAAAATGTTATGTCTTTATGTTATGAAAATTTCATGTCATGCAAGTTATGAATATGTCATTTTACGCAAGTTATGAAAATCATGTCAAGTTATGAAATGTCACGTTTATGAAAAGTCATGATTACGAAAAAGTCATGTTTATGAAAAGTCATTTATAAAAAGTCATGTTTTATGCATCACGTCATGACCATGTTACCTTAGAGTTATGATTAAGAATTCTTTATGTATATGACAGCACTACAGTGAACAATGTAGTGTTAAGTGTGAAATTTTAGTACATGTAAGGTAGGCAAAGATGGTATAAGTATGGATTAGGGGTTAAGTATGGATGTAGTATGATGTTACGGATTAAGCAGAATGAGATGCTGTTATGCTATGTATGCTTTGAAATCTTCTTTATTTACCTGCTTCCAGTTTACAGCAGTTTATTGATATGATATGATACTGTACTTGTTAAAAAGGAGACGTGCTTATTATACTCAAAATGTATGGTATTATGATTTGTTACCCCGTCTCCCCATGTATGATCCACATGTCGTATCCGGTAAGACTACTTGCTGAGCGATTAAAAGTCGGTGGCTATCGCTCATACTTGCCTCATTTATAATTTTCCAGATAACAGGTATCAATATACAGGCTCGTTGAAGACATGCTAGATAGACCATTGATAACGAAGAGCATACTGAGAGATTATTTCGAAGGTATTAAGTTTCGGATTATGATGTATGATATATTATTTCAGTATTCTGTATGTGATGATTGTACAGATTATGATGTAGTACAGTGCATGTCGATGAAGTTTTTTTTATGTTATGTTGCTTCCGCTTATCGATTCATTATTCATGTCGACATGTACATGTATAGTATCGACGCTTTGTACTTTATGGAGTAGAGTACAGCGGGTGCACTGAGCCGGAACCCTGGTTTCGGGCGGGGCGCTACAGTTGGTATCAGAGCAGTGGCTCTAGATCCACTGCGGACACATAAGATAAACAACGACATGTATTAGGTTATGATAGTAGAACCTAAGTTAAGATTTTAGAGTCTAAGAAGAAGATCTTAGAATGAGAACAATAACCTTAGAATAGTTCCCTTAGAATGGTTTAGCGAAAATGTCCGGAATGATCTTGTGTCTTGAAAATTTAGTAAGTTAATCTAGAGTCGTAATAATTAGACTATTTACCTTAGGATATGCTTCACAAAAAAAAATCTACCACGAGCACATAAGTAAACAATGTCATGAACTTAAGAAGTGATCTTAGAGTTTAAGAGATGATCATAGATGTAAGAAAACAATCTTAGACAATGATGGAGTAAGTTCAATACCATAGGCATGAATAAGTAAGAAGTGATATGGTATAAGATTTAATCGGATAAGAATTAGAGACCGAAGCTGGTAAGTATAAAGGTTATTGTAATGCATAGGAATATGAGGTTTTAAAATGACTAAGTGAATTAATAAGAGATATACGGAAACAGTCAATTAAGAAAATTTCATAAGTCAGAAAATACTAAGTTGAAGCATAGATGATTAAGAAATAATGCTAGAACTTAAGTGTAAAATCGATACAACCCTAAGTTTCGAGGGCGAAACTTTTTATAAGGGGGGAGAATGTTACGACCCGAGATTCCGGGCTAGTGGAAATGATGAAAATAGAACGTGAATGCGATGTTGATGAAATTGTAGTGGAATTTTAAATTTTTATTTAGAATTAATAAAGACATCGACATTAAATATTGGGGTTAGAAACACACATAAAAATAACCTTAAGATAAGTTAACGGATATAACGAGACTGGTTGGGACTAGACAATGACCGTATAGGACATACAAGGTATTTAAATAAATTAGTCGGTAGCAACATAAGTCGATAGAGATAAATCAAAACGAATAAAAATACCCGATACGATAACTACAATACACATTAGTATTATATTTTCTTTCACTTTATCCTACATGGCAACAAAAGACAAACCCTCTCCCCATTTTCCCCACATGGCCGCCCACCCCATCACACAAGTGGGAAGAATAATTCACTTTTCATACATGCAAACCATTTCAACTTTTGCTACATCATTTCACACCCACTACTCAACTTTCTCCCACTCCTTCACATGCCAACAAAAACAACTATTCTTTTCCTCCATTTCCCATAAGTTTCGGCTGCTACCTTACCCACCCCCAAATGCACTTTCATTTCTTTATCCCCCCTCCCTCACACTTTCATCCAAGAACCACACAACCAAGGAGACAAACCTTCTTCAACTTTTCCTCTACATTATTCGGCCATGACCATCCAAGACAAGAAGAAGATTTCTTCTTCATCTCAAACCACATAACAACTCCTATACCAAGTTTTAAACAACACTCCATCAACTAAGAAAGATTCAAGAAGGTTGTAGCATGTAGAATCAAAAGCAAGTAAGGTAAGAATTTTATGAAGTTTAAGTTTGATTCTTCCATATAATTAGTTTCATAAGTTGTACACTAACTCTCCTTTTTGGCATCATAACCGTATACACCAAGGAGAAGGAGGAGAAATGTGTTCTTCAAATCCAAGTGAAGGAATCACCATCTAAGAGTAAGAAAGTAAATCAAGGCATGTATTCTTCCTAGATCCTACATGGTTTTACCAATATTAAGCATTTATGTTCATATCAAAGTTGGATCATCATGTAGTATGTTCAAGATTCTCTTCTCAAGAAAGTATAGATCTATATTTGAATAATAAGTATATGCATATATACACTATATACACACGCACACTATATACATATATATACACTATATATAAACACGCATATACATAGACTTATTATAAAGTATGTATGTTGATATATATTTATATAAGTATAAGTGTATAGATCTACATATATGTATGTATAGATGAGTAGATGCATATATATATAAATACGCGGGTTTGTATAAAAGCATATATGTATATATGTGCGCTTTTATATATATGTATGTATAGATGTATAAATGTATATATTTATACATGCGGTTTTAAGTATAAATGTATATATGTATACAATCGGTTTTTTTGATGTACAAATGTATATATACATTCGGTTTTTATGTATATATGTATGTATATATGTATAGATCTATATATGTACATATACGGATCTATATGTATATATGTATATGTGTAATACATGTTCAAGACTTAAAAATGAATAAGTTTATGTGTGTGTATATATATATCTCACTGTTTTATGTATATATATAGATATATACGTATATACGTCAGTTATATATATGTGTATGCAACATATACAATTCGGCCTTAAAGCCATCTCAACGTTAAAGTATGATTTTGTATGTTTTATGTGTATATATGTGTAATATATATTTTAAAGAGAGAAAATGAATAAGTATTAGTGTATTACATACTATATAGCAAAAGGATTTTATAAATGTATATATTATATGTATATATATTCGGCCAATAGGACTAAATGACAAAAATGATTTCATTATATTTTTATACAAGTATATATATATATATATATATGATGAATATGTTAAGATATGAAAGTGAGTAAGTTTTTAATATTATATAATATATCATAAAATGATTTATATATATATATACTATGTATATATATATTCGGACATTAGGCCTTAGTGACAAATATAATGATTTCATTATATTTTTTTACGCAAATACATATGTATATATGATGAATATGTTATGTTATGAAAGTAAGTTAAGTATGAAAATTATGTATTAAGTTATGAAAAGTATGAAATCATAGATGAAATGTAAAGTAATTAGAAATTTTCATGATGTAGGCATTTAAGTTATGAAATATGATAATATATATTTTATTGTGCCTATACACACTTAAAGAACATTCATATGTACTGAAGTATATATTGTACATACATGGAATTATATACATGTTGAATATGATGTTATGACAAATCATTTTATTTCATGTTAATTGTATTCTTATGTGTTATAAATTAATATGTGTAAGTTAAGATATAAGTTATGAAATCTCTAGATGATATGTTGACGGAAATAGGAAGTTTATGCCCTATGTACTTAAGTTATGATTTATGAAGTCTATGTGTGGACTTGATATTAAGAGAAGGAGGGTTATGGTATTTCTTTAAGTTATGATAATTAGACTGTAAGTATGTAAGTGATGTTACTAGTGGTAGTATGACAAGATACCCTTATTTGACCAAGTCTCACGTTGCATGAAAACAAGATTTGAAAAGTTATGTTGTCACATCTCATGTTTTGAAAAATCATATGCATGTGAATAATAAACGCGAGACGATTGATTCCATCGACACACGATATGTTATGTTATGTTATGTTCATGATTACGATCATGTGATGTTCGCCAGTGTGACATTGGTACCGGGGTGGTAGATGTCAGGGGCATATGATTACGTATGTGGCTGAGTGTAACACCGGGTCTGGGACACGGGATCTCTGTCATAGCGCGTCACCATTAGTACATGTACATATGTTATGATGTTTATGTCGTACATGTATTATATGGAGAATCAATCGGTATGTCGTGTGTTATTATTCTTATGAAAAGTGCTATAGCCAATAATGAAAATGTTATGTCTTTATGTTATGAAAATTTCATGTCATGCAAGTTATGAATATGTCATTTTACGCAAGTTATGAAAATCATGTCAAGTTATGAAATGTCACGTTTATGAAAAGTCATGATTACGAAAAAGTCATGTTTATGAAAAGTCATTTATGAAAAGTCATATTTTATGCATCACGTCATGACCATGTTACCTTAGAGTTATGATTAAGAATTCTTTATGTATATGACAGCACTACAGTGAACAATGTAGTGTTAAGTGTGAAATTGTAGTACATGTAAGGTAGGCAAAGATGGTATAAGTATGGATTAGGGGTTAAGTATGGATGTAGTATGATGTTACGGATTAAGCAGAATGAGATGCTGTTATGCTATGTATGCTTTGAAATCTTCTTTATTTACCTGCTTCCAGTTTACAGCAGTTTATTGATATGATACTGTACTTGTTAAAAAGGAGACATGCTTATTATACTCAAAATGTATGGTATTATGATTTGTTACCCCGTCTCCCCATGTATGATCCACATGTCGTATCTGGTAAGACTACTTGCTGAGCGATTAAAAGTCGGTGGCTATCGCTCATACTTGCCTCATTTATAATTTTCCAGATAACAGGTATAAATATACAGGCTCGTTGAAGACATGCTAGATAGACCATTGATAACGAAGAGCATACTGAGAGATTATTTCGAAGGCATTAAGTTTCGGATTATGATGTATGATATATTATTTCAGTATTCTGTATGTGATGATTGTACAGATTATGATGTAGTACAGTGCATGTCGATGAAGATTTGTTTATGTTATGTTGCTTCCGCTTATCGATTCATTATTCATGTCGACATGTACATGTATAGTATCGACACTTTGTACTTTATGGAGTAGAGTACAGCGGGTGCACTGAGCCGGAACCCTGGTTTCGGGCGGGGCGCTACGTATAGGATCCGTGTAAACGCAGTGGGCTCGATCCAAAATACCTCTTGACAAAACAGAAACTTCTGCCAGAAATAAAGAATATGGAGCAAATATGGTAAACGGGGAAAGCACGTACCTAAGCCGCCTTGATTCAAAGGGAACCAAGGCAACATCCATAGTATAAAACGTTGTATGGTGCCGGCATCCTTCCAAGTATCTGAAGCTAGTCTCGTTTGTAACCTCCTTCGATTCCAGCGTAGCTTGCTCAGCAGGTGACATAGAGAAGGCAAAGTCGTCGGAATATCCAGCAAATCAATAATGTGTGAGTATAAATGGGATAAATAGAAGCTAAAGTTGGAAAAGCAAAAGTAGATGCAATGGTGAAGAAAACGCACCAGTGTTGCCTGTGTCGGTAAACAACACAGGCAACATAAAGGAAACATCGCCAACACTATGTGAGACATGATCATCGACGCAAAGCAGGTAACCGTAGATCCATAAGTATCGCACCACAAACCTTGCAGGGCAGATCGTGGAGTGTACGATAATGTTGAAGGCCAACAGCTCTATATCCATGACAGGCGAGTCGATGAGTTGCAGTGTTGGACTTCCTTGGACAATGTTGTATAGTCGATTGATTTAATGATAGAAATATGGATGCGCGTTGAAGATCAGGCGCCAACAAGCCCGTGATCGCCCGAGTAGATGCTCACATCGCAAGAATTGATTTACAGTCAGCCTCTATTATAATGTTGCTATATTCCCTAGCATAATATACCAATGCGTACGTCAATGTCAGTAGCTCTGCCCTCAGTGGTGTAACCATAGGTAATGCAAAGCATATCATCGACATCAACTGGCCATGTGCTGAACGCAACACTGTAGCTCCAGCCGCCTTGAATCTGCCTACCGTTGCATCAACATTTAGCTTCAACTTTCCAAAAGGAGGTAGTTCCCATCGAACTATCTGGAGGTGTCTTGTCCGCAAAGGTGGCAAAAAATGAAGAGCTACTAAATGAGAGATATTCATTGCAAACTTTTTGTCATTCATTGCAGCACTCCATGTATAAATTTTCATTCGTACCTTTTCAAAAAGCCTTGCATGAACAAATGTTTCTAAGCAAACCTTATTGCCGCGTATTTCTTCCAAATAACCCATGTTATGATGGAAGGTGCTACAGCCCGTAGTTGTCCTATCATTGATGTCTGATTAGATGTGCGCCACCAGCAGTTTAGATGTGCCTTAATTGTGTTGCAGTTGCACAAAGGACTGGAACATATAATTGCTATTTCCAACCATAGCGGCTAAAACTTTGGACAATGGAGAAATACATGATCTTGATCATCTGAATGTAATTTACAGAAAGAACATTAAGATGGAAATACTGTAAGCCAAGCCTGCAAATTATCCATCATTGGTATTGATCACGACCATAACTGCCATAAGAAACGCTGCATACCCGGCTGGGATTGCTTCCACCAAACATAGCGATGCTCACTTATCTGGATTCCTGCTGATGTAATTTCAGCATATGCGGATTTAATAGAAAATTGGCCATTAGCATCCGGTATCCATTGAAATGTATTGTCCAATCGCTCCGTCTTAGACTACCTAAATTCGTTGATGCAACATATTCGCTTCCATGTTGGCGAGTCATAAATATGAGAATACATAGAGTGACAATTTCTTTATTTGCGTGTGCTAAATTGAGCCCATAGTGTATTTGAATGATAATATTTCCACCACAACTGACAATCACACGCTTTTTGCACCCCAAAAAGATTTCGAATACCCAAACCATCCTCCACGATTGCGCGGCATATCGAAGACCAAGCATGCCAGTGATATCTGCCTTTCCAGAGAAAAGCAGCAATTTTACGGTTTAAGATGTCCACCACATGAACAAATGTTTCTGAGCCAAGCCTTATTGCCGCGTATTCCTTCCAAATAACCCATGTTACGATGGAAGGCGCTACAGCCCGTAGTTGTCCTATCATTGATGTCTGATTAGATGTGCGCCACCAGTGGTTTAGATGTGCCTTAATTGTGTAACTGTCGCAGAGAGGACCGGAAGATATAATTGCTATTTCCAACCATAGCGGCTTAATCTTTGGACAGTGAAGAAAAACATGATCTTGAGCATCTGAATGTAATTTACAGAAAGAACTTTGAGATGAAAATACCGTAAGCCAAGCCTGCAAATTATCCACCATTGGTAATGAGCGTGGCCAAGCAGCCATAAGAAAAGCCGTATACCCGGCTGGGATTGCTTCCACCAAACATAGTGATACTCACTTATCTGGATTTCTGTTGATGTAATTTCAATATATGAGGATTTAATAGAAAATTGGCCATTAGCATCCTGTATCCATTGAAATGTATTGTCCAACCGCTCCGTCTTGGAATCCATAAATTCGTTGATGCCACACATTCGCTTCCATGTTGGCGAGTCATAAATTTGAGAATATATAGAGTGACGATTTCCATATTTGCGTCTGCTAAATTGAGCCCATAGTGTATCTGAATGATTATATTTCCACCACAACTGACAATCATAGGCTTTTTGCACCCCCAAAAGATTTCAAATACCCAAACCACCCTCCTCGATTTGGCGGCATATCGAAGACCAAGAATGCCAGTGATATCAGCCCTTCCAGAGAAAAGCAGCCATTTTATGGTTTAAGATGTCCACCACATGAACAAATGTTTCTAAGCCAAACCTTATTGCCACGTATTCCTTTCAAATAACCCATGTTACGATGGAAGGCGCTGCAGCCTGTAGCTGTCCTATCATTGATGTCTGATTAGATGTGCGCCACCAGCGGTTTAGATGTGCCTTAATTGTGTAACTGTTGCACAGAGGACCGGAAGATGTAATTTTTAATTCAAACCATAGCGGCCGAATCTTTGGACAGTGAAGAAATACATGATCTTGACATCTGAATGTAATTTACAGAAAGAACATTGAGATGGAAATACTGTAAGCCAAGCTTGCAAATTATCCACCATTGGTAATGATCGTGACCATAGCTGCCATAACAAAAGCCATATACCCGGCTAGGATTGCTTCCACCAAACATAGTGATACTCACTTATTTGGATTCCTGTGGATGTAATTTCAGCATATGCGAATTTAATAGAAAATTGACCATTAGCATCTGGTATCCCTATAAATGTATTGTCCAACCGCTCCGTTTTGGACTCCATAAATTCGTTGATGCGACACATTCGCTTCCATGTTGGCGAGTCATAAATATAAGAATATATAGAGTGACAATTTCCATATTTGCGTCTGCTAAATTGAGCCCATAGTGTATCTGAATGATTATATTTCCACCACAACTTACAATCATACACTTTTTGCACCCCAAAAAGATTTCGAATACCCAAACCACCCTCCTCGATTGGTCAACATATCGAAGACCAAGAATGCTAGTGATATCTGCCCTTCTAGAGAAAAGCAGGCATTTTACGGTTTAAGATGTCCACCACACTTTTCGGTAAACGAGAGTTTGTAATAATATGTATTGGCATCGTGCTTAAAACATGTTGTAACAGTACCAAACGTCCAGCCATTGACAGCATCTTATTTGAGCAAGATGTTAACTTAGCCTCGGAATGATTTATGATAGAAGTACAATACTTGGATCTATTGATTCCCTTATGTCGATAAGAGCCAAGGTACTTTATAGGCAATGATGATAGTCACATCCCTAACACTGTCGATGTTGCCGAGCTGAGACTCCTCTGCCCACCATTATTTGACTTTTATGATAATTAACCAATTGTCCAGATGCATTTTGGTAAGATGTCATAAAGGAACAAAAATGTTCCAAATTTCATCTAGCCCCATTTAGAAAGATCAACAAATCATCCGCAAATCCTAAGTGGGAAACACATTGTACCCGGCCTGCCGTAAACCCCCTTATTTCACCTGTGGCCATCATTTCCTTCAAACCTCAAGAGAACCCTTCTGAAGAAAGTATAAACAATAATGGCAACAATAGATCCCCTGTTTGACGCCTCTACCCACAGGGAAGAACACTGATTGTTTACCGTTTATAAGAATTGAACAGCGAGTAGATCTTAAGTTATTTAGAAATATGCAGACCAATCTGTGGCTAAAACCCATATGCTTCAATAGTAAATCAAGTTAGTGCCAACTAACCCGATCGAAAGCTTTTGCCATATCCAATTTAATATCACATGGCCGCATCTGGTGTGGTTATCTATAACATGTACCATTTCTTGAGCTAATAAGATTTGTTCTATGGTACCTCGTTCTTTCATAAAGCCTGCTTGTTCTGGGGAGATGATCTTTTGTAACAATTGGCCTAGACGAGATGAAAACAACCAAGTAATGACTTTGGAGATAAAGTTGGTTAAACAAATAGGTTGAAACACTGCAAAAGTCTGAGGATTAAGAACCTTTGGGATTAAGATTATAGTGGATGCCACCGTCTGCCTTGGCATGTGTACACCTAAATAAAATTCTTGTAATGCCTTAGAACATCAAAATGGATGACATGCCAAAATCGCCTGTAGAAAGAACCTGGCTAGCCATCTGGTCCGGCCGCACTGGTTGGACTTAGATCCCATACAGCCTGCTTAACCTCTTGTAAAGAAGGTATTTCCTGCAACATGGTATTATCCTCTACTGTCAATAACAATGGCATGTGCCTCAGAATATCCTCACAATTCGACACTGACTCCTCCACAAAAAGATCCGAAAAGTAGCGTACCGCCTCTGCTTCAATATCTGAGTTGAGCAAACATTCACTTCCATATGGACACAAGATGCGACTAATGGATTGTCTGTGCCTTTTCTCCTTCACTGAATTTTGATAAGAAGAGGTGTTTGCGTCTCCTTCATTAAGCCATTTGATATTGGCCTTTTGTTTCCAATAGGGAAAAGCCCGCTTCTATGCTAGCTGTAACTTTGCTACACTTTGATTATAACTTGCACGCGCTATGTCACTCGGATCTGAATCAAATGCTTGCTAGCAAGTAGTGACGTGAGATTCTGCCTATGCCACTGCATCAAAGACATTCCCAAAGACCTCTTTATTCCACTGCTTGAGCTCCTTTTCTAAGCATCGTAATTTATCAAAGAAACCCCACATACCACCCACTGTGGGAAATGACTCCCAAGTATGCTGAACAAAACCATCAAAGTCTGGATGCGTTAACCAGACATCCAGGTATCGAAAAGCAGTAGGGCCCCCTGGACTGTCTGATGCACATGTCAAAAATAATGGCGCATGATCCGATGTAGCCCATGTAAGATGCTGGACCTATATAACTGGAACATGTCCAAAAAGTTTGGAGTGCACAAAAACCGATCAATCCAGCGCCAGACGCGACCCAGACTCCGTCCATCACACCAAGTAAATAGCGATCCTTGGAAAGATATTTCCTGCAATCCACATGTTTGTATACAGTCATTAAATTCTTGTAAGGAGTGCAGTGTGGGTGAAGATCTGCCTCGATGTTCCTCTAGCATACGGAAGGTATTGAAATCACTACCCATCAACCATGGAATACTCAACAAAGCATGAAATATTTGTAAATCCGCCCACAATGGACGTCTAGCTGATATAGAATGAAGACCATAGACCGTCGTGAGCCAGAAACGCTCACACGTTACCAACCACTGATATTTAATGGAATATTTCTGTTGCCTGGAATGGACCTCCTCTTGCGCCACTATAGAGCCCTTCCAAAAAAACCATATTTGATCGTTACATGTAGATATAGATTGAGTAAAACCCAATTGCAATTGATACGATAACAATAACGATGAACGAGCTTTTGGTTCTATGACTACTACTAGAATATGCAAATGATGCCTGCGAACTAGGAAAATTAATCGATTGAAAGAGGCCTTTATACCTCTAGTATTCCAAATAATTATATTCATTAAGATAAAGAATCAAAAGAATTAGAGAGGTGAGCTACCCGTAACCTGGTTATACGCGGCGTGATAGGGACTGCCTGCTGTGCCTGTCGAAGGAGACGAGGGCCCACGCCGGACTCCAGGGCTACTCCATCTTCAGCGCCTAGACGAATGCTATCTAAATATTCTGCTTTAAAAATATTAGCCATACCCGTGTAAATGTCGTGATCCTGTTCATCTAGGCGATTAACATCTAAAGGAAGTATCAGCTCACTATTCGAATGAGAGGGAACGTCGTTTGGTATTGCAATATCCCCTAACAGGCAATCATCGATTCCTTTTAAACATGAAAGCTCTTGAACATCTGTAAAATCTATCGCTGCAGCCAAATCAGGAGATGGTGACTATTCCAGCCAAATCAGGAGATGGTGACTATTCTGGCACTATGATATTAGGCAACAATTAGGTCTCAAACTGTGTGTCACCTGCCGTAGGCGCTGTATTATTCAAATCAGGAGCAGAAGGTGCTTTCTTTGGTGTCCAACGTTGGCTTTTCCCTTTATTCATCTGTTTCTTGTCTTTGGTTTTGACTACCAGATGCTAAATCATATGTTCACGATCAGAATTTGTTGATACTTATTTGTCGCAATAAGCTTTTACGTGTCCTAACATACAGCAGTCAGTGAAGTATGATGGCAAATCTTCATGCTCGATACTTTGAGCAATGATTTTTTTCGAGACCTGTATATAGACCTTTTGTGGCAACTCCTTTGAAATATCCAGTTCAATGCATATGCAAGCCACAAAAGGACGGTTAACGGCAGTAGTAGACACATCGAGTTTGAGGGGTGAGCCCAACATTTGTGCTATATTAAAAAGTGCATCTTTACGATGAAAGTGAATAGGAAGGCCAAGAAACGATACCCATATCAAAACAATTGGAACTTCAACGGCAGGATCGTAATCGGGCGTCCACTTGGTGACGCGCATATGTTTTCCCGCAATCATCCAACTATGATGTGAAAAACATCAGAAGTAATCTTGTTCATGATAAAAATACAGCAGTACATGAGTTGTGTCCAATAATCCAACCTTAACCAACCCCGCGAAGCCCACGCGATCAATAGTCGATCGGATCGTAGCAATAGGTGGACGACCATACCAAAACGTTCCCACTAATGTAAATCTATATGGCGCCGCTAGTGATTGTATTTCCTCATCCGTAAACATGATCATTAGACCACCCTTGAATTTCATAGTGGGCTTCAATGCCATGATTGCAGGAGAGGATGAAAACAATGAAGCATAAGTTTTCGGTGGCACGCAGCAGTAGGCGGCGGCTGTGTAGGGTTGAGCATCGATTCCGTAATCGTGTGTGCAGAATGGATTAAGAAATATGGAATATGAAAAATGAAGTATTAAGAAATATGGGGGATATGAAAAACGATGTATTAAGAGTAATATGTATATTTAAAAGAAATATGGAAGGATAAAATAAAGGAAAAGGTGGGATTTTTTGGGTGTATTGGCCGAGAGCCTTGGGTGGAGAAATAGGGTGTATTTTCATGGTTTAAGGCATGGATTATGTGTAGGTTTGTTGGGCTGTAGGACTTGAAAAAAATGAGAAAGTGTTACTGTATAAATATTGTGGAATAGCTAAGTAGTCTAATGCATCCATGTTCATATCATGAAACGTTTTTAAAAGTTCATCCTTGCTTATCGAATTATATCGTATAGTCAGATATATCATGACATGTTTATCATGTGTATTTGATTATTCGGAGACCATCATAATACCATGTCCGATATGGTTGGTATTATGGGCATATCGTATGTTATCGATGATCGGAGGCCATCACCATATTGGAACTTTAGTGGGGTTGATATCGTGGGCATATAGTGTGATTCTTTATAGGCCGGGTGTATCACCTTGTCGGGGGCAAGTGATCTCTGGCATATCGGGTCACCGTTAGTGTATGTACACTATCATGTAATACCATGTTTACTCATCAGGATTCATATTTTGTACATGTGACTATATTGGGGATATTCCGTTACTACGACGATATCATTCACGTGCAAAGTAAAGTGCTATGGCCATCATATAAAAATGTCATGTTTATGAAAATGTTATGTCTTGAACATGCTTATAGAAAATGAATATGAACACCATGTTTTATCATTCATCGTTATAGAATTTTTATGGCATCATTTATGACATCGCATCGTAAGTATATCGTATTTACATGACTCGTATAGGTATTTGAATACATCTAGATGATGAGACTAAGTATGTGACTATCTTAGACATAGATTGAGACTTTAGTATGGGTATGCATAGAAATGGCGTTCTTAGGACTTATAGCATAGAATGGTTACTTTGATGATGATATAGATGTTACATATATTTACTTACATTTCTGTTACGCACTTTATTTCATAAAGTTGGAGACCTGAAATGTTTTGTTCATTATTTACGTATAGTTATTTCATTACCCCGTCTCATATGCATGACCCACATGACGTATCTAGATGGATTACTTGCTGGACGATTAGTGTTATCGCTCATTACTTGCCTTATCACATTGTAGAGAACAAGGACTCTGACGCCTTGTTCATGGAGAAAGACCCCGACTAGAGTATCCGTGAGCTGAGATGTAGGCTGGAATTATGTACTGGATATTTGGGTTTTGATCATGATGTACTTAGATTATTTTGAGACATTGCACATTATGATTTGTACGCACTTATAACGATTTTTATGATTATGCATGTCATATGTTTATCTTTATTTTGATTTTGCTATCTCGATTTACGATTCATGTTGATATGCACATGTATAATATAGACACCTTGTGCCTTTTGTAGTAGAGTACAGCGGGTGCACAGTGTCGAAATCCTTGTTCCGGGAGGGACGCTACAGAACCACCCCTTAAAACTGTAATTTTCACTAATGAACATAGGAATGAATGTATCCAAGAAGTCATCTATCAGTAGATGCCCATCCTATGTTTTATATGTAAAACATTTGAACATTCATGTAAACCCAAGCCCTCGCAGGCTAGTGACACCTTTCCAACAGGTAAGACAACTCCTAAAGTAGGCAACTAGGCAATAAATACGAAAGTAGGAGGGAAAGCTAAAAATAAATGGGTGTAGACGATATAGAGGAACAGGAGTCTTGACCCAATTGCTAGAAACTTTGAACACCTGGATAAAGGTAAGTCTAAAATTGTGGAAGAGGAAAAACACACTAGAGGTGAAAGCCCTCCTAAACTTGGTTTCCTATCAGACTATAACTCACAAAAGACCAATTAGTAAACCAAATCCTCAAACTAGTAGGGAAAATTACTAATTCTAATCCTTACCATGTCTCATATATGAACAGTCCGAATAAATTTAGCCTCTTACTCGATAGGGATAGTGTGGATATGTGGGCTCCATTGTTCCAACGCTAAGCACTGATCAACATAAAGATAAGCTTAAGGAGGATAAAGGTCTCAAACATAACAGTGATGAAGTTTTTGACTCAGCTTCACCAACACCTACTGATTTAAAAAAACTCTCTTAGAAGTAGTGACTTATCCTTAGAGGCTGAATATAAAGGTGATAACTTAAAGATCGAAGATAGGGACGATAAGGAAAATAAATTAAGTTTGACAGAGCATGCCAGACACACAAATAGGACCAATGCCATACACAAGTAGGACCAAGGAAGAAAACACCAAATATGATCAGATTGATTTTGCTCCACTAGCTCTGAGGAAGACCACACCAACAATGTTTTTCATAAAGGAAGGAACAACCAATCCTTAAACAGAGAATAGTTACTAAGATGAATTCTGCAGTGACTAAAGGGGGTCCACCTAATGTTATGGGAGAGGACAATGGGAGTCAGAAGCAATAGGAATCTGACACACACAGATAGAAACAGTAGTTCTTCCTCAATTAAACATTATAGAAGGAATAAGAGTAGAAGGGAGGCTGAATCCAAAATATGATTTAGTCTGTTAGAATATAAGAAGGTTGAATCCCCCCTTGAAACAAAAAGAGGTCAAGGAATACATAAAAGAAAAAGCTATAAGTATCATTAGACTAGTGGAAGTTAAAGGAAACAAAACTATGGAAAGTTCAGTAACAGAGTCTTTAGAGGATGTGAGGCTACTCATAATACTCTTTCAAACTTTGTGGCAAGGATATGGATTGGTTGGAACCAAAATCTTTTTGAAGGCCAAATCATTCACTGTGAGGAGCAGAGTATCACTTGTGAATTCACTACAAAACTTCCTCACAAGAATATTATCTTTCTCATTGTGGTGTATGGCTAAACGTAGAAGAACAACACTATGGCAGGACCAAATATACCAAAGCAACCTATATGGAAACTAACCCTAGGTTATCATGGAAGATTTCTGTAGTGCCCCGGCTCGATAATGGACATCGGTATCAGTGTATCCGTCTTAGTCTGCTACAAGAACTATGAAGCGTCAAAGCAGATCAAGACCCATCATCCATGACGTAAGATAAATCTGCGGAAACGTCGTAAAAATTAAAACTTCAATAACCATAATATAACCAAATACAATACAGCGGAAAAGAAACGTAGAAAGGGAAATGTCTAAAGTATTCATCAATAAAAACATTAAATATTAAGTCTTTCATCTTAAAAAGAGAATTGGTGTAAGCCTGTCCACTCTAATGACCATCATCCCAATGAGCCCACTTGCCGTTGTCTTCTATAAATATCATCTCGTACTCCGGCTCACCCGAAAAGCAGATGGGGTATCTATTCTTATATAAAACATCGCTAGCAAGTAACATGTCTATACACCTTATGGGACCACACACGACAAGTCACCAGTATATAAATCATTGCCCAAAATAAGGTGTCCGGGTTAGCAAATAACATCTTTATAACAATTCATCAAAACCAAATAAATCACATAAATGATACGCGAATATGGAGCAAACATGTATCTATCAAAACGTACTACATAAACAGATCATTTGCGAATGTCAATTCTTGTGTGTCAAGTCTTACGCTTCATGACACATGATGCATGTACTCCTTTAAAACCACACACAAAATCCATGCATATGTTTTCTTTCGTAAACATGTCATATGTGTCATTTCACAAAACTTTTCACAATTCTTCTTATCATATTCTTCGCGTAGCAGAACGTTATACCCTTTGGGTGATCAATCCACAGCAAGGTCGGGTCCCGTATAGATCTTATCTCCAATCTCGTCCCAATAAAGTGGTGATGGACATTTTTGCCCATACAATGCTTCATATGGTGCCATCCCGATGGATCTATGAAAGCTGTTATTGTAGGAAAACTCGACTAGCTTAAGACTTTTATCCCAGCTTCCTCCAAAGTCAAGATTGCAAGCACGAAGCATGTCTTCAAGGGTTTGAATTGTTCTTTCGGATTGGCCACCAGTTTGTGGATGGAAAGCGGAACTCATTCTGATCTCCGTGCCCATTGCCTTTTGAAAGGCTGTCCAGAATCTCGAGGTAAAATGGGGATCACGATCGCATACGATACTTATGGGTTTTCCATGTAAATAAACAATCTGATCAATGTACATAGAGGCCAACTTCTCTATAGATGCTTTAATCGACATGGCTAAAAAGTGAGCAGACTTGGTTAGACGATCCACAATGACCCATATAGCATCATTTCCATACTTAGTCCTGGGTAGGTCAGTCACAAAATCCATGGCAACATGGTCCCATTTCCATTCTGGTACTTCTAAGGGTTGTAGTAGTCTAGCAGGTCTTTGGTGTTCAGCCTTTACTCTTTGACAAACCAAACATCTCTCAACAAATTCAGCTATTTGTTGTTTCATGCCGTGCCACCAAAATCTTTATTTGAGATCCTGATACATCTTGTTAGCTCCAGGGTGTATAGATAGTCGTGAGTTGTGGGCTTCCATCAAGACTTCGTCTTTAATTCCTTTGCTCTCAGGTGCACACAACCGTCCTTGGTACCACAGACTGTCATCGCTACGAACTTCAAAGTCATTTTGTGGCTTATCTTTCATCCTCTCCTTGATCTTCCTTAAGGCCGCATCATTCCCTTGAGCCTCCTTAATCTTATCAACCAGTGATGGAATAAGAACCAACTTGGTGAGAACTTCATCCACTGAATCAACTTCTTCTAGGCCAAACTCTTCCATATCTCGCTGAAGAGGTGGTTGACATGGGTGACTTGTCTTTCGACTTAACGCATCAGCAACTTTATTAGCTTTCCTAGGGTGGTATTGAATGGAAAGGTCGTAATCTTTAATCAACTCGAGCCATCTTCGCTACCGCATGTTTAGCTCCTTCTGGGTAAAGAGATACTTTAAGCTTTTGTGGTCTGTATAGATCTCACACTTCTCACCATACAAGTAATGTCTCCATATCTTAAATGCAAAAACCACTGCGGCAAGTTCATGATCGTGAATGGGGTAGTTTTGCTCGAATGGATTTAACTGTCGGGATGCATAAGCTCTCACTTTATCTCTCTGCATAAGGACACATCCAAGACCATTCTTCGAAGCATCGCTGTACACCATGTATTTCTCGCCAGGAGTGGACTGAGCTAAGATAGGGGCGGATGTCAACTTTGATTTTAACTTCGAGAAACTCTTTTCACAGTCGGCACTCCACTCAAACTTGGTTTTCCTTTGGGTCAATCTGGTGAGGGGACCAGCTATCCTCGAAAATCCTTCCACAAATTTCCGATAATATCCTGCTAGCCCAAGGAAACTTCTCACTTCGGTAACGTTTGTTGGTCTGGGCCATTCTTTGATAGCTTTAATTTTCTTGGGATCTAATGAAATCTCATCTTCTGATATAACATGGCCGAGGAAGGATACACTTCGCAGCCAAAACTCGCATTTGCTAAATTTTGCGTACAACTGTCTTCCTCTTAGAATATTCAGAACTGTCCTCAAATGGGCTGCATGAGTCTCCTCATCTGGTGAATATATCAAAATGTTGTCTATGAAGACCACTACGAACTTGCCAAATTGGTCCTGAAAAACTCGATTCATGAGATCCATAATGGCGGCAGGAGCGTTGATTAAGCTAAAAGGCATGACTAAAAATTCGTAGTGTACATAGCGTGTCCTGAAGGCAGTCTTTGGAACATCTTCGGCCTTAATTTTCAATTGAAAGTATCCCGATCACAGGTCAATCTTACTGAAGATTCGAGATCCCTGCATTAAGATTCTTTAGATAGGGTTTTGGAAATTTAAACCTTAATTGAACTAGAACTTGTTAGTTACGTACCCTGAGTTGATCAAATAAGTTGTCTATCCGGGGCAATGGGTACTTATTCTTTATGGTGGTTTTGTTGAGTTCCCGGTAATCAATGCATAAGCGCATACTTCCATCTTCTTCTTCACGAATAACACAGGAGCACCCCAAGGTGAAACGCTGGGGCGAATGAGCTTCTTCTCTAGCAGTTCGTGTAACTGGTCCTTTAGCTCTTTCAGTTCTACAGGAGCCATCCGATATGGGGCTTTTGGTATGGGTTCAGCTCCTGGGACAAGGTTTATCTCGAAGGCAATTTCGCGATCAGGAGGTAGTCCAGGTAATTCGTCTGGAAAGACATCAGGGTATTCATTGACAACCGGAACTTGAGCAAGGGTGGGACTCGCTTGCTCAGCACTTAGGACATAAACAAAGAATCCTTCATAGCCTTTCTTCAACGCTCGGCTGGCACGAGCCGCGTTAACAAAAACTTTCTTGGATGGTTTCTTTAACTTAGATCCTCCTTGAAATGACACTTCGTCTCGAGCTGGGTCCTTGATTATAACTTGCCTACTTCAGCAATCGATGTGAGCATGGTTCCTTGAGAGCCAATCCATTTCAAGGATCACATCGAAATTGCTCATGGGTATATGAATCAAGTCGGCTTCAAAACGTTGTTCATCGAACTCCAGCACGCAATTTCGAAAGATACGATGAGAGACAAGCACCTGATCACCAGCTGCTTGTACTCTATAGGGTGATTCTAGTCTGACTGAATTATGATCGATATTCTTAGAAAACTTTCTTGAGATAAATGAGTGGCTGGCGCCACTGTCGAACAACACATTTGCAGGTATGCTACATACTAAGATAGTTCCTGAATCATGCACATTTAACTAAGCAACATTATAGGCATGTATAAGTAAAACGTATTGAAGGTGTAAAACTTTAGAACTTACTAGTCACTACGTCTGTCGTCTCCTCAACATCTGCTTCTGTCATGACGTGCACCCTTGCATTCGCATGTGGTCGCTGGTTCTTTGGCTATTGTTGCTGTTGCTGCGCTCCTCTTTCTGGGCAATCCCTAATCAGGTGACCATCCTTGCTGCATCCAAAACATTGTCCAGTCTGTAGAGAAAAAGGAGTTTGAGTGATTTCAAAATATGTGATTTAAATGAGCATGACATAAAACGTGTGCATGATATAAATGTGTACAAACGTGTGCATGATATATGGCTTATTACTTGCCTTATTTAGCTCATATATAATGTTGCCGTACTAACGAGCCATAAAGCGTTAAAGCTTACATCATATGGCAAATATTTGTTGTGTTTATACTATTTTCAGGTGCCACTACTAATGAACTAAACTAGTTCATTAAGTGAAGTACTTAGTTAATTAAACTAAGTAGTTCATTAAAGGAAGCTACATTTGGAAAAGGCACAAAGGCAACAAAGCTAAGAAAGGAAAGTCTCCTTCTCCTCTGTTACACCCCGTGACTTTTAAACACGACTTTCAACACTCTAGGTCAACCTTGAATTCAATTTAATTAATGAGGTAGATTGTAGTATTTAGTTATTTAAATATAGAAAGTAAGAAAAGGGGTTAGAATTAGAATTAAAGGTAATTACGGGTAATTGCATAAAAGCCCCTACTAAAGATAGGGGAGTTACACCACACTTTGGTATAACTCCCCATTGGCATTAAGGGGGGACGGTTTTAACATCAAAAAGGGTGAGGGAAAACGCAGGAAAAAGGAGAGGAAAAGAGAGAAAAGGGAAAGAGAGGAAAAGGAAGAAGAAGAGAGGAAGGAACGGAAGGAGAAGGCCATTCTAGGTTCAATTCTCATCAAGGTTCTGCAGTAAATCCGTAAGCTTATCTAGAATTCAAGGCAAGTAATCTTTCTATACGCTTTACGCAAAATTTTATACCTTTAGGCCCTATGTTCTTACAAAGAGAAAATATGAATCACACATTAGTATTCTTGTCTTGTCTATCATACATGCTTTGTTACGTGTAAGTCTTGTTGCTAATGGTGTAAGTCTTGTTCTTTGGGCCATATTTCTGAAATAGTTGTGCAGTATTTGTTGTTAGTCAACCATGCCCATGAGAGTATATATGTTGATGTGTTTTCTTGTCTTGCTCTACTCTTGTGTTGATTGTATACACTTAGATGTTGAGAGTAAGTACAGGAAATTGAGGGATGAGTGATGACATTGTTGTAGTCTTGTTGGTTGGGTATTGTAGATGATAACTCTTGAAGGTGGTGAATGATTGAAGATTTAGAGTGGATCTTGTTAGACATTCACTAAGCGTCAATTCATGATTAGATGTATGTTAAGTATGATGAATCTAGTTGTTAAGATGGATCTTTAAGTGTTGAATCTGGAAGGGTTGAAGAAGAAAGGAGTTGGGTGGAAGTTACTGCAGAAAAACTGCAGTTTGGCATCGTCAGAACACTTCGAACGCCTACATGAGGCGCTTCATGTCACTATAGGCGCTTCATGTAGCGTTCCATGTGTCCTGGAACTTTCCCGTACAGAAAAACTGCAGTTTAGAACCGTCCGAACACTTCGAACACCTACTTGAAGCGCTTCATGTCACATTAGGCGCTTCATGTAGGCGTTCAATGTCTACGGAACATCCCCGGACACTTCGAACACCTAGTATAGGCGCTTGAAGTCACTATAGGCGCTTCATGTAGCGTTCCAACTGTACTGGAAGTCTTTTTGACCCTTTAAGCGCCCTATGTAAGTGTAGTAACTTTATACACTTCTTTTGAACATAAAATGCAAGGGTATTTGAGGTATATTTGAGGTGTGGATGGTAAGTTTGATTAAGTAAGCATAAGATTGAATTCTAGTGAATAAGTGAGACAAATGGACTTGGTAAAACACGTTTAGGGAGTGTTTGAGGTGCAAGACCATATCCTTGATAGACAAGATGTATGTGTGTGTGTGTGCTACATGTTGATATGAAGCTATCTGTGCATCCTGCATCATGACATGGGCACTTGTATTTGATTTGAGATATGTTTTGCAAAAGAACAAGAAAGGTAAAGTTTGCGAAAGACAAAATGGCTGCTGGTTGATCACAGGGTATAAAAGTCACGTCTGCGAAAGCAGGGTATAAAGAGCGTGATCTGTGAATCAACAGCAGGGTATAAAGTATGTTATGGTGCCGTGGACCTATCAGCACGGAAAATGAAGTATTTTATGGGGCCGTGGACCTATCAGCACGGATATATGATATATGTAATGGGGCCGTGGACCTTTCAGCACGGATATATGATATATGTAATGGGGCCGTGGACCTTTCAGCACGGGGTATAAAGTTATGATGGCTGTGGACTGATCACCCACAGGGTATAAAGTTCTGCTACGCGAAGAATATGATATGTAAAGTGATGAAATGTTTTGTGAAATGACATGCATGACATGTTTATGAAAGAAGACATATGCATGGGTGTTGTGTGTGATTTTAAAAAAGTACATGCATCATGATACACGAAGCATAAGACTTGACATGCAAGAAACGTGGTTAGTCTATGACTTGCTTATGTGATTCGTTGTTTTAATACATGTTGGTTCTCGTAACTGTGTTCACATATGTGCTTTATCTGTTTTGAGTAATTCTTATTAAGATGCTATTTGTTAACCCGAGCACCTTATTTTTGGGCAATGTTTTATACACTGGTGACTCGACGTGTGTGATTCCGTAGGGTGTATAGACGGGTTACTTGCTGGCGAAGTTTTCGCTAAGAACAATCATTCTGTCTCCTTTTCAGGTGAGCCTGATTATGAGTTGATATTTATCGAAGACGACGGCGAGTGGGCTCAATGGGATGATGGACAAGGGGATAGATAGATGTGGACTATTTTGTTTGAGTTTGAAACTCATTGTTATTATGTTGTTCTAAAACTTATGTCGGCTAGATGAACAAACAGTTTTATTTCCGCTGCAGTTTTCTGGTTGTAATATTGACAACGAGGGTTTAGATTTTATGACGTTTCCGCTGGTTTTAACTTACATTATGAAGGATGTATGCTTGATCTGCTTGACGCTTCGTAGTTCTCATAGTAGGCTACGGCGGGTGCACTGGTTCCGATAACGGTATCGGACTGGGGCGCTACAGGTGGTATCAGAGCCTAGGTTTCAGATCTATTTCGGAAACTTAGGTTCATGATCTTTTAGACTCCTAAGCTATGATTTTCCCTTAAGGTTGATCCTTAGTTATAAGTACCGATCTCTTTAGTGGTTAAGTATGATACGGGTTGGGTGTGTGCGAGCGCGTTTATCATCTAATTTTGTATTAATAGTTATGCTACACACCTCACCTATTAGTACGCATTCGAGCCTTCAGTAACCTTTTTGTACTTACTGAATGCTAATGAAATGTTAACCTTTCAGTGAAATATGCCTCCAAGAAGAGATAACACAGGCAACTCTGGCAATGGACAGGAGAACCAGCCACCACAAGTGGTTTTACCCCAAGTACTCACTGATGCGCTGACGGTCATTGCACAAGGGTATGTGCAGCAGCATCAGCCTCCGCCTCCACCAGCGCCACATCATAACATCAGGTTCTTTTATGGAGAGATGAGGAAGATGAGGGTGCCGGAGTTCGGTGGATGTACGGATCCTGAAGAGGCTCAGCATTGGTTGGCTGAGGTTGAGAAATGTTTCCGGCTGGTGCAAGTTCCGAATGAGATAAAAGTTGAGGTGGCCACACCCCTTCTAAGTGGCAAGGCCGGCGAATGGTGGGAAGGAATGGTGTTAAGAATGACCCCACCGATCTCGTGGACTCAGTTTTGTGATGTGTTCCTTAAGTACTATGTACCGGAGACTGCAATATTGGACAAGATAAGAGCATTTGACCGATTGGAGCAAGGAAGGATGACGGTGTCAGAGTACGCGGATCGTTTTCATGCTTTGGGTAAGTTTGCCCCTGCGATTATGTCTGATAATCGTCTTAAGATGACGAAGTTTGAGAGGGGTTTGGACTCACGGATACAATCAGCGATAGTGAATGCGGGGATGAAAACTTATGAGGATATGTTAGATGCGTGTTTCCGTGTTGAGAGTGATTTCCGCCGAGTAGCGGCAAGAGCAGCTAGCGCAGGAGGGTCTGATAGAGGCAAGAGACCAAGGGAGGATGTGAGAGTTGGTGGAAGACCCGGACGTTGGGTCAAAATTCCGAAGAGAGGGCCAGTTGGGAATTTTCAGAGACTGCCACCCCAGAATCAAGTAAGTCAGCAGGCTATAGGAGTTTGTCCGCATTGCAACAGGAACCACGTTGGAGAGTGTAGGAAAGTGGTTGGAGCATGTTTCCGATGCGGTCAAGTGGGTCACATGATTAGGGACTGCCCGGAGATGAAGAAAAATAATCCTGAAGAGGCGGCTCAGCAGCCGAGAGCGAATCCTAGAGCAAATGCCCGTGTACATCTCATGACGGATACGGATGTACAGGAGGCTACCGACGTAGTAGCAGGTGCGATTTTAGTAAATAAGGTACCTGCCAACGTGCTCTTTGATAGCGGCGCAAGCCACTCCTTCGTAGCAAAGAGATTCACTAAACACCTGAGTAGTCTGTCTGAGTGGTTAGAAACTCCGTATCGTGTTCAAGAGGCCGGAGATCAAATTATGGTTTCGTATCATCGGTACCGGGATTGTGAATTGGAGTTTGAAGGACAAACATTCCCTGCCACACTGATCCCTATTCAGATGTATGACTTTGACGTCATATTAGGAATGGACTGGTTAGCCAAGAATCACGCTAATATTGATTGTCGGTTGAAACAAGTGACAATCAAGAATGCTAAGATGGAGGAGGTAATATTTCAAGGAGATGCGGAACGAAAGAAGGTACCCAAAAAGGTGTACGTGTCGGTTGCACAAGCGCGCAAGGCATTAAGGAAAGGTGCTGAGGGATTTCTAGTGTATGCCATGGATGTTACTCAGGAGGTACCGTCTATTGAGCAAATTCCAGTGGTCAATGAATTCCTTGATGTGTTTCCGGAAGATTTACCAGGAGTACCACCCCCGAGGGAAGTTGAGTTCGAGATCAACTTGATTCCAGGGACAGAACCTATTTCTAAAGCTCCTTATAGAATGGCTCCGGCAGAACTGAGAGAGTTGAAGGAGCAACTGCAGGAGTTATTGGACAAGAAGTTCATCCGCCCTAGTGTATCGCCATGGGGAGCGCCTGTTTTGTTTGTAAAGAAGAAAGATGGTAGCATGAGGCTTTGTATCGATTATAGAGAGTTGAATAAAGTTACCATCAAGAATAAGTATCCCCTTCCGCGAATCGAAGATTTATTTGATCAGCTCAAGGGTGCCAAAATTTTCTCGAAAATCGATCTCCGATCAGGATATCATCAGTTGCGAGTGAAGGCCGAGGACATTGCAAAGACAGCTTTCCGCACAAGGTATGGCCACTATGAATTTTTAGTGATGCCATTTGGATTGACAAATGCCCCTGCGGCTTTTATGGATCTTATGAATACCGTCTTTCGAGAGCAGTTGGATAAGTTTGTAGTGGTATTCATAGATGATATTCTTGTGTACTCTCCTGACGAGCAAACTCACACTGAGCATTTGAGAACCGTACTAGGCATTTTGAGGCAGAAACAACTTTATGCAAAGTTTAGCAAGTGTGAGTTTTGGTTAAGAAGTGTGGCTTTCTTGGGTCATGTGATATCAGAAGAGGGGATTGCTGTTGACCCGAAGAAGGTGGAAGCCATAACTGAATGGCCTAGACCTACCAATGTCACCGAAGTGCGAAGTTTCTTGGGTCTAGCAGGTTATTACAGGAAATTTGTTGAGGGATTCTCGAGAATTGCCGTACCTCTTAGTCGCCTTACTCAAAAGAAGTCCAAGTTTGAGTGGACGGCGGAATGCGAGCAAAGTTTCACGGAGCTTAAGAAGAGATTAACGACAGCTCCAGTATTGGCTCAACCCTCTGGAACGGATGGATTTGTGATTTATAGTGATGCGTCAAAGAACGGGTTAGGTACGTAAATTATAGTATAAGGTTATGATCTTATATATATCCATTAAGTTTAGACTAACACCTTGTTTGTAGGTTGTGTTTTAATGCAAAACGAACGAGTCATAGCGTATGCCTCAAGACAGCTAAAGCCTTATGAACAAAACTATCCCACACATGATCTTGAACTTGCCGCGGTTGTGTTCGCCTTGAAGATTTGGCGGCATTATTTGTATGGAGAGAAGTGCGCGGTATTCACAGATCATAAGAGCCTAAAGTATTTGTTCTCGCAGAAGGAATTGAATATGAGGCAGCGGAGATGGTTGGAATTGCTAAAAGACTACGACCTAACTATTCATTATCACCCGGGAAAGGCTAACAAGGTAGCCGACGCCTTAAGCAGGAAGTCTAGCCATGCACGACAATCACCGTTGGAAAGAGAGATGGAGGAGTTTGGTTTAGATTTGATTGAATCCACGGTGAATGTTTTGACAGCCCTGACTATCACCCCGAGTTTGATTGATCGGATAAAGGAGGCACAGAAGAGAGATAAGGCCTTAAGTGAGATAATGGAAAGGGTGAAACATAGTCAAGTTGAAGGATTTCGGACTAAGGAGGACGGGAGCTTATGGTTCAGGGAGAGATTATGCGTTCCGGATGTTGACGAACTTAGGAAAGAAGTTTTGCAAGAAGCACATAATTCGAGGTTATCAATACACCCCGGTAGCACCAAGATGTATAGAGATCTCAAACGTTACTATTGGTGGTCTGGGATGAAGAGACATATTGCGGAATTCATAGAGAGGTGTTTGGTGTGTCAACAAGTCAAGGCGGAACATCAAAGACCCGGTGGATTGTTGGTGCCGTTGGAAATTCCAGAATGGAAATGGGAACATGTCACAATGGATTTTGTAGCTGGTTTACCAAAGACAAGGAGTGGATGTGACATGATTTGGGTGATCGTGGATCGTTTAACAAAGTCTGCCCATTTCTTACCCGTTTCAAGTGAAACACCTCTCGACAAGCTAGTGAATGTGTATATGGAGAACATTGTGAGCTTACATGGTGTCCCGGTAAGTATAGTATCCGACCGAGATTCACGGTTCACATCTAAGTTTTGGACATCATTCCAAGAAGCCATGGGTACGGAATTAAGGTTGAGTACGGCGTATCATCCCCAAACTGATGGACAGTCCGAGCGGACAATTCAAACCTTGGAAGATATGCTAAGAGCTTGCGTGCTGGATTTCAAAGGGAGTTGGGATGGAATGGTAAAGCTGATGGAGTTTTCTTATAACAATAGTTACCACAGCGCAATTGATATGGCTCCTTTTGAGGCTTTGTATGGAAGGAAATGTAGGTCTCCGATTTATTGGGACGAAGTGGGCGTGAGGACCATCACTGGGCCTGAGCTATTAGAGAAAACATTAGAGAAGGTGAAAGTCATCCGGGAAAGACTCAAGACGGCTCAGGACCGCAGCAAAAGTTGGGCAGATTCCAAACGACGACCATTGGATTTTGATGTGGGTGAAAAAGTTTATTTGAAGGTATCACCTACGAAGGGCGTCATGAGGTTTGGAGTAAAAGGCAAGCTAAGCCCTCGTTTTATTGGTCCTTATGAAATACTTGAGAAGGTAGGAGCCTTGGCATATAAGTTGGCATTACCTCCGGTGTTGGCGCAAGTTCATAATGTATTCCACGTGTCACAATTAAGAAAGTACGTGGCGGATCCAAGTCATGTACTTGAAGCTCAACCTTTGGAACTTAAGGACGATGTTACTTATGAGGAAGTACCCGTGAAAATTGTGGACCGAAAGGATCAAGTGTTGAGGAAGCGAGTGATCCCTTAGGTAAAGGTTCAATGGAGCAATCACACGGAACGTGAAGCCACTTGGGAGCTCGAAGAACAAATGCGGGAGAAGTATCCTCAGCTCTTCGACTAAGGTACGTAAGTTTCGAGGACGAAACTTTTTGTAAGGGGGAGGAATGTTACACCCCGTGACTTTTAAACACGACTTTCAACACTCTAGGTCAACCTTGAATTCAATTTAATTAATGAGGTAGATTGTAGTATTTAGTTATTTAAATATAGAAAGTAAGAAAAGGGGTTAGAATTAGAATTAAAGGTAATTACGGGTAATTGCATAAAAGCCCCTACTAAAGATAGGGGAGTTACACCACACTTTGGTATAACTCCCCATTGGCATTAAGGGGGGACGGTTTTAACATCAAAAAGGGTGAGGGAAAACGCAGGAAAAAGGAGAGGAAAAGAGAGAAAAGGGAAAGAGAGGAAAAGGAAGAAGAAGAGAGGAAGGAACGGAAGGAGAAGGCCATTCTAGGTTCAATTCTCATCAAGGTTCTGCAGTAAATCCGTAAGCTTATCTAGAATTCAAGGCAAGTAATCTTTCTATACGCTTTACGCAAAATTTTATACCTTTAGGCCCTATGTTCTTACAAAGAGAAAATATGAATCACACATTAGTATTCTTGTCTTGTCTATCATACATGCTTTGTTACGTGTAAGTCTTGTTGCTAATGGTGTAAGTCTTGTTCTTTGGGCCATATTTCTGAAATAGTTGTGCAGTATTTGTTGTTAGTCAACCATGCCCATGAGAGTATATATGTTGATGTGTTTTCTTGTCTTGCTCTACTCTTGTGTTGATTGTATACACTTACATGTTGAGAGTAAGTACAGGAAATTGAGGGATGAGTGATGACATTGTTGTAGTCTTGTTGGTTGGGTATTGTAGATGATAATTCTTGAAGGTGGTGAATGATTGAAGATTTAGAGTGGATCTTGTTAGACATTCACTAAGCGTCAATTCATGATTAGATGTATGTTAAGTATGATGAATCTAGTTGTTAAGATGGATCTTTAAGTGTTGAATCTGGAAGGGTTGAAGAAGAAAGGAGTTGGGTGGAAGTTACTGCAGAAAAACTGCAGTTTGGCATCGTCAGAACACTTCGAACGCCTACATGAGGCGCTTCATGTCACTATAGGCGCTTCATGTAGCGTTCCATGTGTCCTGGAACTTTCCCGTACAGAAAAACTGCAGTTTAGAACCGTCCGAACACTTCGAACACCTACTTGAAGCGCTTCATGTCACATTAGGCGCTTCATGTAGGCGTTCAATGTCTACGGAACATCCCCGGACACTTCGAACACCTAGTATAGGCGCTTGAAGTCACTATAGGCGCTTCATGTAGCGTTCCAACTGTACTGGAAGTCTTTTTGACCCTTTAAGCGCCCTATGTAAGTGTAGTAACTTTATACACTTCTTTTGAACATAAAATGCAAGGGTATTTGAGGTATATTTGAGGTGTGGATGGTAAGTTTGATTAAGTAAGCATAAGATTGAATTCTAGTGAATAAGTGAGACAAATGGACTTGGTAAAACACGTTTAGGGAGTGTTTGAGGTGCAAGACCATATCCTTGATAGACAAGATGTATGTGTGTGTGTGCTACATGTTGATATGAAGCTATCTGTGCATCCTGCATCATGACATGGGCACTTGTATTTGATTTGAGATATGTTTTGCAAAAGAACAAGAAAGGTAAAGTTTGCGAAAGACAAAATGGCTGCTGGTTGATCACAGGGTATAAAAGTCACGTCTGCGAAAGCAGGGTATAAAGAGCGTGATCTGTGAATCAACAGCAGGGTATAAAGTATGTTATGGGGCCGTGGACCTATCAGCACGGAAAATGAAGTATTTTATGGGGCCGTGGACCTATCAGCACGGATATGATATATGTAATGGGGCCGTGGACCTTTCAGCACGGATATATGATATATGTAATGGGGCCGTGGACCTTTCAGCACGGGGTATAAAGTTATGATGGCTGTGGACTGATCACCCACAGGGTATAAAGTTCTGCTACGCGAAGAATATGATATGTAAAGTGATGAAATGTTTTGTGAAATGACATGCATGACATGTTTATGAAAGAAGACATATGCATGGGTGTTGTGTGTGATTTTAAAAAAGTACATGCATCATGATACACGAAGCATAAGACTTGACATGCAAGAAACGTGGTTAGTCTATGACTTGCTTATGTGATTCGTTTTTTTAATACATGTTGGTTCTCGTAACTGTGTTCACATATGTGCTTTATCTGTTTTGAGTAATTCTTATTAAGATGCTATTTGTTAAACCGAGCACCTTATTTTTGGGCAATGTTTTATACACTGGTGACTCGACGTGTGTGATTCCGTAGGGTGTATAGACGGGTTACTTGCTGGCGAAGTTTTCGCTAAGAACAATCATTCTGTCTCCTTTTCAGGTGAGCCTGATTATGAGTTGATATTTATCGAAGACGACGGCGAGTGGGCTCAATGGGATGATGGACAAGGGGATAGATAGATGTGGACTATTTTGTTTGAGTTTGAAACTCATTGTTATTATGTTGTTCTAAAACTTATGTCGGCTAGATGAACAAACAGTTTTATTTCCGCTGCAGTTTTCTGGTTGTAATATTGACAACGAGGGTTTAGATTTTATGACGTTTCCGCTGGTTTTAACTTACATTATGAAGGATGTATGCTTGATCTGCTTGACGCTTCGTAGTTCTCATAGTAGGCTACGGCGGGTGCACTGGTTCCGATAACGGTATCGGGCTGGGGCGCTACATCCTCTTCTCATTTAATTTACACGCCATACACATATATATATAAATATATTTTCAGATTTTTTTTAAAAAGGCACATACACATGCATTCCAATGTACTACCGACACGTTATTTATCTTACGTACGTACGTTAATGTCACACCATCATACTTAACTCATATTTATGAGTATATTCAGGTCTTATATCATATGATTTAAGTCATGGTGATGACAAATTAAATACGACACGTTAAACGGTTCTAAACCAAAAAATTGTCGTATCAGGCGAATACCGAAACTTCGCCTACGTGTCATGTACTTGCCATAAATAGATGGCCATCCCCTACACTTCAAAAATGCTCAAACATTTCGTGGCTATGATGAAAATTCCAGCCATAAGTCATTCCATGTTGGCACACACAAATCACCCCACGTTAAAGGCCAAATTGTGGAGATTCCAATTTTAATTTTGTCACATGTTAATGTCGCCACTATGTGTAACATAATATATGCAACATGTGCAAAAGTTGGAATTTAATTAGAGAAAAATCGGGTAATCGATAAATATCGAAAATTCGGTTTTCTACGTACACAACACATGGAACATTTTTGGCACATCATATGACACGTATCTAGACACTTTTTACATATGTCATACATCTTAAAGTGTTCTAGAAAATTAAATTAAGGGCAGATTGGAATATAACATGTGTGTATTATTAAATGTGCACTATTTTACAAAGTTAGCAAAAATAAAATTCAGCACATGCATATACATGTATACACGCCGACTATAGCTGAGATGGAGCATATGTGGAGTCTTGTTGGCATGTTGATTGCTCAAGAACCAATCATACAATGTTGGTGACTTAAAGAATGAAGCTACAAATGGTAAGGTTTCAAACTTTGTCTTATTTGTAACACATGCTGAAAATTTCAGCATATGCACTAGGTGTAAAAATCGGCCAACATTAGTGTGCCAAGGTGGTCCAATTCTTTTACTTGATGTTTTTGTAGGATCTTCAAGGCACCACTAGAAGGGGGTGTTGAATAGTGGGTGCGGAAAATGTGATTTTTAAAATTAGTTTGAACCAAAAACACAACTTCTGAAAACAGTTTCTGTTTTTAGAACTAGTTTTAAAACGTTTTTAAAACTAGGTTGCAGGTCTTCAAAAATTCTGAAATTTGGAGAGAACTTAGACTCAGATGTTATGAGTATCTCCTAAAAATTTCAGATTAAAATTCAACCTTTAACCCCTTGAAAAATCGTTGGTGGTCAGATTGCACAAATCTGCCAGAAACGATACACTGATTGGGAAAATTTATTTCTATTTGTACCCAACTCTAAATGCTCTGAAAATTTAAAGACTAACCCCTTATAAGTTTATTTAAATGGGTTGAAACAGTTTTGAAAAATTCTTTTGGAAAGTTAGTCAAATATGATCAAAGTCTCAACCTTTGCAAGCCTGAAAATCAGACTGCACTAGTCTCCGAACTTTGGACGTTTGGATGACTTATACTTATCCAAAAGGGTTGAAACTTGTGCCAAAAGAACCCTAGAACGTTTGGCTATGTTTTCTGAAAGTTTTGTAATTTTTAAAATTCGTTTACTATTTTTACGAACGTGATTAAAAACATTAAACAGTGCTGAAACAGAAAATCAGTGCTGAAAGTAAATGACACCAAGAATTTTATACTGGTTCGGTTATCAACAACCTACTCCAGTCTTCAAGGAACACCTTCCTTGGTTCACACTAATCACACAACTCAAAAACACCTTACCACAGGGATGATGGAGTTACACACCAACTCCAACCCTTTACAAACCTTGTATGTTCAATACAATGCACACGAACACCACCACCTTGCAAGATTGAAGATTGATCACACCTTGATCAATCTTTTACAAAGATATATAATGAGTGGTGGTCTATATCAAGCCTATTCAAGATTGAAAGATATGAATACAATAGGCTTACAAGAAGAAAGAAAGAAAGAGAATGTAGAAGAAGAAGGCTAGAACACTTTTGATCTTTCAACTTGCAACTCTTGTTCTTGTTTTTGTTTTTGCTCTTCTCCTTTCCTTTTAAGCATATGGCCGCCCCCTTGGAGTGATTTCCCCCTCTTGAAAATTATCTTCTAAGTCCTTGAGAATGAATACATCTCTACTTCTTCCGATCACGTAGATGATAGTGATTCTGAATCAGATAACGATGTTCTAATTCTATTGGCTAAAGGATTAAGAAAATTTATGAGAAGGTCATTTAGAAACAAAAATAAGGGTACTACAACTAAAAGAAATAAGAACAAGTTAAATGATAAAGATGTTAAATGTTATGAATGTGGCAAACTTGGACATTTATCATATGACTGCCCCAATAAAGAAAAGCAAACACGAATGTTAGAATTGCATAAATTCACTAAGACTCTTGCTAGGGAAAAGAAGCGATTAATTGAAGACAAGAAACTGTTAGAATCTTCTAACGAGAATCTTGTCGCTCAATTAAACGATTCAAAGAAAGAGTCATCATGCATCATTACTACATTAAAGACAGAGATTTCATCTTTAACCACTCAAAATAACGAAATGAAATCCGAGATTTCAAATTTGAAATCAAGGAATATAGATCTAGAGAAAATGCTGAAACCGTTTGATACGGGATCTAACATGCTGCATCGTATTATCTTATCTCAGAAGCATGATAGTGACAAAACAGATTTGGGATACGTTGATACTAATGAAGTATCCACCAAACCAACTAAGTTTGTTATGTCTAAGAAAGTAGACACCCCAAAGCCTCAAGTGGTGTATAAGATGACGCAAAAACCACCTCTTCCCTCATCACGCCCCACTTCCTCTTCATATCATGTGAAATATAATTTTGTACCATATAGATATGAAAAGAAAAGAGTGATGCATACATGACATTCATATCGTCCACGCACTACGCACACATAAGGACATATCAAAAACGTCCTTCATTCAATGAGTATAAAGGAGTTCTTGGGCAAAGGCCCAAAGTGCATTCACCACATGTCTACTATATCGCACCTTCATCTACATTCTTTCCATTTGCTAGACCGAGAAGGATCACCCAAGTATGGGTACCGAAAGGTACTTTTACCAAGAGGTGATTAACTAACTCGCAAGGACCCAAAGTTAAAAGGGTACCTAAATCATTTTTGCACATTGCAGGTGTAGCGCCCCGTACTCGGCTACCCCTCGTACGGTGCACCCGCCGTACTTTCCCTTTCAGAAAAGTACAAAGCGTCGATACTTAACTCGTAAAACCCATGGATAAACATGGATTACAAAGTCACGATCTTAACAGGTAGATAACAATACGGCAGAATTTGAAACTTTTGCATAAATCATTCTATACATCCGACATGAGTTTTACAACCACATTCATTATATCAGTACTTCTGCAATCATCGCTTCCAACATAAATCCGTCATATTATGAATCCATTATAATAGAATCCCTAAGCTGTCATCCACTTGTATTCTCACGGATGTGGGATCCTATGCTCGTCATCAATCCTTGCTACCCCGTTTCCTGTAAACTCTGGGAGGAAAAAATAGGGGGGTGAGTGACAAAGTCACCAGCAAGTACACCATAAACAATCATGCATTAAATGGAAAGTATATACAAGAACCGAACCCCCAAAATTTGGTCTCTTACCATCATACCTGTCTTTCCATTTAAATGCCACCAAGGTAATAGAAGCATCACTTGATCATAAGGGGAATAAGATCATAGCTTACATAACAACAACAATAAGATCGTAACTTAGGTAACGAAAGATCATGACCTAAGTAACATTTCGTCTAGCGTTTAGCTAGCATCTCATCCCTTCCGTCAATAGCCACTAAGGCAATAAAATCATAACTTAGTCATGTAGCACGTAAAGACACAACTCAGGGCACCTCGACATCATGCTCATGACCATATGCAATGTGTATGAGTATGCAAATGCATAATGCGTATGAAAATGCGTATGCAATGCAAATGCAACGGAAAACATTCTTTCTTTCATTTAGACATGGTCATGAAAATACTTGAACTTTCTTTCTTTCTTTCAAATCATGCTCATCATAAAACAAGAGAGTGTGTCAGCCTATTATACCGGGCATGACTCGGTTCTTATAACATGATCACCTTCAGGTCTATTATACCGGACCTGGCTCGGTTCTTACACCCTTCAGACCTATTATACCGGGCCTGGATCGGTTCTTATAATCGTGATCATCTTCAGACCTATTATACCGGGTCTGGCTCGGTTCTTATAACTCTTCAGATCAATTAACCCCGGATCTGGAGCGGGTTAAGCTGGCCATAAATAAATGGTACCATAGGAATCTTTTCGCAATCGTAAACCTCTCTTTCAAAGATCTTTCTTTCAAAACTCAAAACTTCTTTTCAAAAGATCTTTCTCATCATTCTTTTTCATAAAATCAGTTTCGTGAACTGTATGAACATGGACAATGCGATGTATGATATGCAACATGCAACTCGTGAACAAATACATGATAACACGCATATGCTGACTCGTCTCTTAAGCTGGAAAAACTGTCCAGAAATCATACTCTGTTCATACAGCCTCATGCTCATCAATTCGTGCTCATTTTCATCAACTCATATCATACACATGCATAATGAAGTCTTAGACACATGCCATAAAGATTTCGCAACATTCCGAAATGTCTAACGACCTCAAAACATCAAGTATCATCAAAGGTACTGCTGAAATCAGCAGGGCAATACCGCCTTACCTCATTTTCATGGATCATAAAACCTTAATAAATTTGATCCAACCCCTAGAAAACATAGCTAACATACCACGAAACAATATTCCTAAGTCTAAACACCACATTTAAGCTTAAAAGAGCAAGATCGAAGCCTTACAACTTATGACGTCAAACTGTCCTGTTTTCCAGTTTTGTACCACTAACTTCAACTCAGTTTTTAACCATCAAAATGGTGGTTTTATGGTGATTTATTTACATGAACATGTACATCTATACCTTAAGTAACTACCTTAAAATTTCCAAGGCAATCCAATAAACTTAAAGAGGTTATCTAATTACTTTCCCAAGATGGGTACATGCAGAAACTGGAATGACCAGTTGTATCACGAAATGAATTGTGACCAAACCACATATCCTTTTACCAAAATTCCAACTCACAGACGTCATAAACACATCAAGATATCATCATACCAAAAATCAGCTTATTTACACATTCCTAAGGTGCATTTTCGAGCCACACAACTTACTACTCAAAACTGTCCTGTTCCAGCGACTCTGTTTGAGCCGTTTTACCAAGAACTTCATTAAAAATAATCCACAACTTCTTTTACTACAATTCCACACATTTCATAAACATATAATGCTATCATCATACCAAAAATTAGCCCATTTGAACACTCCTAAGGCCCCTTTTCATGTCGTTCAACAAGCAACATAAATCTGTCCAGCTCCAGTACTTCTGCTTGGCCAATTCTTACTAAGCATTTCATTTAGGACAAACCACAACTCCTTTTAATGAGATTCTAACTCACACATTTCATAAACATACAAATCTATCACCATACCAAAAATTAGTCAATTTGCACCTTCCTAAGGTTCTTTTTCAGGTCGTTCAACATGACACGTAAAACTGCTCATCTCCAGTGCTTCTGTTTGACCACTTCTTACTAAAAACTCCATTAAGGACAAACCACAACTCCTTTTATTGAAATTCCAACTCACACATTTCATATACATATGAGGCTAACACAAAACCAAAAATTAGCCAATTTAAATACTCCTATGATTCATTTTCAGGTCATGCAACACGTCATACTGTTCTGCCCAGTTCCAGTAATTTCTTCTTGAGCAGTTTTACCAAAAGATTTATTAAAAATAAAGCATAATTCTTTTTACTGCAATTCCAACTCTCACTCGTACTACACACACAGAGCTAGTGTCATGTAAAAATTTAGCTTAATTGAACACTTCTAAGGTTCGTTCTCAAGTCACACAATCAGCAACACAAATCTGCCAGCCCCAGTAGTTTCAGCACTTCTTCACCTTTTTATTGTCCAAGCATTCTTCCACGAACTTCATTCATTAAGATGACTTACTTTACATCAAATACACATTTAAACATAGTTATTCCAAGCCTCATAACTCATTTTAGGCTACACATTACTCATACCAACAGTCTTGCCATATATGCTTAGAACATGTCACTTTTCATATCAACACTTTTCTTTCATGTCTTGTTCTTAGAATCTTCAACTAAGATTCATAACTTAAAAATGGCTAGTCATTCAAGCATGCACTTCACAAATAAGGCAAGATTGGCTAGAGTATACTTGCCTCCTTGGAGCTTAGAGATTTTCCTTAGCTTGCACCTTAGTTGATATGGAGTGAAGTCCTCCTCCACCTTATTCCTAGCTCACGTTTTTGAGGATGAGAAAGAGGAGAACATTAGCTACCATTTGAAATGAAGAATGGAGCTAGTTTGAGACTAGATTCATCTGACCAAAATGATGCTTGGAAATGGATCCAAACCATCAAGATGTTATCTTCTCCTTAGTGGCTTTAAGAATCTTCTCCTAGTGTCCTCATGAAGGTCACGTTTTGGTGCAAGGAGAAAGGGGTACTAGGTGAGTTTCATGCTTTGAAATATAGAACTCACATAGAAGCTTAACATTTAACTTACCTAGATGAGTCCTTGAAGCTTGAAGATGAAGATAGCCTTGACACTCCTAGCTCCCACTATGGCCGAAATATATGATGATGTTAGAGGAGTGGTCTAAGTTTCATAAGTCTTGAATGGTTTTCTTATGAGAGCTCTTGAGAGTGTTCAAAACTTGGAGATGAAGAAGAGCTCCATGGATGAGCTTGAAGGTGTAAGAGAGCTTCTTAGTAGAAGAAGTCTTCTTGGGGAAGACAAGGGGGGCGTGCCTTAGGGAGGAAAAAAGACAAGGAGACATGAAGCTTCCAAGGTGCGCATTGAGAAAAGAGAGCCTCCTTTGTGTCTTGACCATTAACTACTCCATGTCCCCCATTTGTTTTGTTTTATTTTATTCCAAGACAACTTGTCTTGTCTTTCCTTTATTTTATTTTATTTCTTTAAATAAGAGTTTGTTATTTTAGTTCAACTATAGTTACTTTATGCCAACTATAGTTACTTTATGTCAAGTATAGTTACTTTATGTCAACTATAGTTACTTTATGTCAACTATAGTTACTTTATGCCAACTATAGTTACTTTATGTCAACTATAGTTACTTTATGGCCAACCTTGGTTACTTTACCCAACTAGAGTTACCTTGTAGTAAATATTAAGTAACCATGGTAATTTTTCTTGGTCAACTAGGGTGGCCGATTTCTAGGCTTGGTTGACCCCTTCACCATGCTTAATTCTTCTTGTTCCAAGACAACCTATTTCATTGTAGTCTTACTAATTGCATAATTGTGATAATAAGGAAAATTCTAGACTCTTACAAGGCCCTTATGGCCGAATTTTACATAATGTTGGAAGGGTAGTTTGTCATTTCACTTGTGTCGTGCGACACACTTACATAATTATATTAAATTTCCTATAATATTTACTTTAAGGAAATTCTATCGGAGAATATTAAATTAATGTAGTTACATTTAAATAATGTAACTGGTTGACTAATTCTTAGTGACTCGTCTCTTAAGAGTCGACGGTATAGATGAATTCCCGTGGGGTATAACATTATTTCCTCCTTAAACCGCTTTATACGATTCTCAGTATATACCAATTTTCGCGGGGTACAACATTCTCCCCCCCTTAATATAAGTTTCGTCCTCGAAACTTCAGGCTAGTCAACAACATGGGGCGTCTACTCCTCATGTTGCCTTCCGTTTCCCATGTGGTTTCTTCTTTTGGATGAATAAGATCGCAATAAACGTCTATTTAGTTCCTTCAGAACTGCTTTGTTCTTTTCATCTTAGAGATTTCACCAGAACTTATCCTTATTCTCTAGAGGTGTTGTCGTAACCTATCTCATATCTAGCACTTGCAACCTTGATACTATGTACTTGATAACAAAATCCATTCCGTATAATCATGATCATAGTAGGCTTATAATTTCCTTTTTCATAAAATATGAAAAAAAAACTTGGCAGAGATCATTAACTCTGGGATATAGACCTTTATCTCTTTTCTGTAAACATCCTTTCAGTGATCATGTGACGGTCATCCTACGTACAAAATAGCTTCCAAGGACATCCGGAATAATTCCCATAAGGTACACATACCAAGCTCTTCATAAGTATGTGCCACGTTTATCTGTCTTGCTGATTGTCTTATCACGTAATAACTTTTACCCCCTTTTTGCGATCATTTCATAAAATCGAACTAGAAGTTGTGGGTTCTCCTTTGGAACTTTGTTCCCTTTTGGATGTTTCAAATCATCCGAAGGTGGCCCGCTCTCTTAAAACATGGTTTTCATAGTCATGACATATTCCCTCTATACTGCATTAAAATGCGTACAAGTGTTAATAGTGACGCATTATGGCGAGGACCTCGAGTCCCATACATAGTGTCATACTTAGTCAGGTTATCACTAATAATCTCACTTGCTTACTTGTGGTCTGCTCATCATAACTTAAAGAAAACTATCATAATCACTCATACTTGGTTAATAGGAAGTAGAGCAGAGGACATAGGTACTTCACACTTATTAGGCGTACCTTGGTTGTTTCTTGGTCATCTGCATAAACTAGCCTTATATGGATACGGTTTCCACCTTCTACTTCATTTGCTTGTTAAATCGTTTCTTTCACTCTTTCGTTCCTTTACTATCGCATTCCGCTCCATAGCGGTCCTCTAATAATTCACCAAAGGTCTTTGAATACGACTTAACTTAGCCTAATTAGATTTGGGGGTCTAGACCGCGCACAAATCTGATCACCTTAAACCTTTCATTTCTCATAATCAAAGGAACATACTGTCCCAAAGTAATGAATGGGTATGGTGATGCGTGACCCTTGCCTTAGTGAGTCATATTCCTCAACCCTTCTCGTGACTAAGTTCTGAGAGAGGAAGAACTCACAAAACTCCTCTTAGAACTTTGCTCTTACTCTATCCAATACCAGTATCAGCATGGAGTTACCTTCAACTTTACCTAACCATCTTTCTGCCCACTATGAACTAAATTCCCTGCCAAACCTTGGAATACGTGTTCTTACTAACTATTGCTAGTAAAGTCTACTGCCTCCTGGGGTGATAGTGATGATGTTATTTTTGCTGAATTGTGGTGCCATCCGCACCACGAAGTGTTGGAGTCTTACTCAAGGTACAAATATTCAAGATAAGCGATACCATTTAATTCGTAATCCATATACGATCTTATGATCATGCAAACAGTCATGATTACATTCCATAGATGGCCATCGACTAGGGCTTTATCATATGGTCAAAACTCTAATTTCCAGTCTAAATCATCCTGGTCTAAGGTCAACTCTCATCTAAGATAAGAACTTAGGTCTAAGATCAAACTTAGTTGACTATAATCATCACTTAGTTCGACATTCTGCCCGGATCTGGAGCATTCGCTCTGATACCACCTGTAGCGCCCCGTACTCGGCTACCCCTCGTACGGTGCACCCGCCGTACTTTCCCTTTCAGAAAAGTACAAAGAGTCGATACTTAACTCGTAAAACCCATGGATAAACATGGATTACAAAGTCACGATCTTAACAGGTAGATAACAATACGGCAGAATTTGAAACTTTTACATAAATCATTCTATACATCCGACATGAGTTTTACAACCACATTCATTACATCAGTACTTCTGCAATCATCGCTTCCAACATAAATCCGTCATATTATGAATCCATTATAATAGAATCCCTAAGCTATCATCCACTTGTATTCTCACGGATGTGGGATCCTATGCTCGTCATCAATCCTTGCTACCCCGTTTCCTGTCAACTCTGGGAGGAAAAAATAGGGGGGTGAGTGACAAAGTCACCAGCAAGTACACCATAAACAATCATGCATTAAATGGAAAGTACATACAAGAACCGAACCCCCAAAATTTGGTCTCTTACCATCATACCTGTCTTTCCATTTAAATGCCACCAAGGTAATAGAAGCATCACTTGATCATAAGGGGAATAAGATCATAGCTTACATAACAACAACAATAAGATCGTAACTTAGGTAACGAAAGATCATGACCTAAGTAACATTTCGTCTAGCGTTTAGCTAGCATCTCATCCCTTCCGTCAATAGCCACTAAGGCAATAAAATCATAACTTAGTCATGTAGCACGTAAAGACACAACTCAGGGCACCTCGACATCATGCTCATGACCATATGCAATGTGTATGAGTATGCAAATGCATAATGCGTATGAAAATGCGTATGCAATGCAAATGCAACGGAAAACATTCTTTCTTTCATTTAGACATGGTCATGAAAATACTTGAACTTTCTTTCTTTCTTTCAAATCATGCTCATCATAAAACAAGAGAGTGTGTCAGCCTATTATACCGGGCATGACTCGGTTCTTATAACATGATCACCTTCAGGTCTATTATACCGGACCTGGCTCGGTTCTTACACCCTTCAGACCTATTATACCGGGCCTGGATCGGTTCTTATAATCGTGATCATCTTCAGACCTATTATACCGGGTCTGGCTCGGTTCTTATAACTCTTCAGATCAATTAACCCCGGATCTGGAGCGGGTTAAGCTGGCCATAAATAAATGGTACCATAGGAATCTTTTCGCAATCGTAAACCTCTCTTTCAAAGATCTTTCTTTCAAAACTCAAAACTTCTTTTCAAAAGATCTTTCTCATCATTCTTTTTCATAAAATCAGTTTCGTGAACTGTATGAACATGGACAATGCGATGTATGATATGCAACATGCAACTCGTGAACAAATACATGATAACACGCATATGCTGACTCGTCTCTTAAGCTGGAAAAACTGTCCAGAAATCATACTCTGTTCATACAGCCTCATGCTCATCAATTCGTGCTCATTTTCATCAACTCATATCATACACATGCATAATGAAGTCTTAGACACATGCCATAAAGATTTCGCAACATTCCGAAATGTCTAACGACCTCAAAACATCAAGTATCATCAAAGGTACTGCTGAAATCAGCAGGGCAATACCGCCTTACCTCATTTTCATGGATCATAAAACCTTAATAAATTTGATCCAACCCCTAGAAAACATAGCTAACATACCACGAAACAATATTCCTAAGTCTAAACACCACATTTAAGCTTAAAAGAGCAAGATCGAAGCCTTACAACTTATGACGTCAAACTGTCCTGTTTTCCAGTTTTGTACCACTAACTTCAACTCAGTTTTTAACCATCAAAATGGTGGTTTTATGGTGATTTATTTACATGAACATGTACATCTATACCTTAAGTAACTACCTTAAAATTTCCAAGGCAATCCAATAAACTTAAAGAGGTTATCTAATTACTTTCCCAAGATGGGTACATGCAGAAACTGGAATGACCAGTTGTATCACGAAATGAATTGTGACCAAACCACATATCCTTTTACCAAAATTCCAACTCACAGACGTCATAAACACATCAAGATATCATCATACCAAAAATCAGCTTATTTACACATTCCTAAGGTGCATTTTCGAGCCACACAACTTACTACTCAAAACTGTCCTGTTCCAGCGACTCTGTTTGAGCCGTTTTACCAAGAACTTCATTAAAAATAATCCACAACTTCTTTTACTACAATTCCACACATTTCATAAACATATAATGCTATCATCATACCAAAAATTAGCCCATTTGAACACTCCTAAGGCCCCTTTTCATGTCGTTCAACAAGCAACATAAATCTGTCCAGCTCCAGTACTTCTGCTTGGCCAATTCTTACTAAGCATTTCATTTAGGACAAACCACAACTCCTTTTAATGAGATTCTAACTCACACATTTCATAAACATACAAATCTATCACCATACCAAAAATTAGTCAATTTGCACCTTCCTAAGGTTCTTTTTCAGGTCGTTCAACATGACACGTAAAACTGCTCATCTCCAGTGCTTCTGTTTGACCACTTCTTACTAAAAACTCCATTAAGGACAAACCACAACTCCTTTTATTGAAATTCCAACTCACACATTTCATATACATATGAGGCTAACACAAAACCAAAAATTAGCCAATTTAAATACTCCTATGATTCATTTTCAGGTCATGCAACACGTCATACTGTTCTGCCCAGTTCCAGTAATTTCTTCTTGAGCAGTTTTACCAAAAGATTTATTAAAAATAAAGCATAATTCTTTTTACTGCAATTCCAACTCTCACTCGTACTACACACACAGAGCTAGTGTCATGTAAAAATTTAGCTTAATTGAACACTTCTAAGGTTCGTTCTCAAGTCACACAATCAGCAACACAAATCTGCCAGCCCCAGTAGTTTCAGCACTTCTTCACCTTTTTATTGTCCAAGCATTCTTCCACGAACTTCATTCATTAAGATGACTTACTTTACATCAAATACACATTTAAACATAGTTATTCCAAGCCTCATAACTCATTTTAGGCTACACATTACTCATACCAACAGTCTTGCCATATATGCTTAGAACATGTCACTTTTCATATCAACACTTTTCTTTCATGTCTTGTTCTTAGAATCTTCAACTAAGATTCATAACTTAAAAATGGCTAGTCATTCAAGCATGCACTTCACAAATAAGGCAAGATTGGCTAGAGTATACTTGCCTCCTTGGAGCTTAGAGATTTTCCTTAGCTTGCACCTTAGTTGATATGGAGTGAAGTCCTCCTCCACCTTATTCCTAGCTCACGTTTTTGAGGATGAGAAAGAGGAGAACATTAGCTACCATTTGAAATGAAGAATGGAGCTAGTTTGAGACTAGATTCATCTGACCAAAATGATGCTTGGAAATGGATCCAAACCATCAAGATGTTATCTTCTCCTTAGTGGCTTTAAGAATCTTCTCCTAGTGTCCTCATGAAGGTCACGTTTTGGTGCAAGGAGAAAGGGGTACTAGGTGAGTTTCATGCTTTGAAATATAGAACTCACATAGAAGCTTAACATTTAACTTACCTAGATGAGTCCTTGAAGCTTGAAGATGAAGATAGCCTTGACACTCCTAGCTCCCACTATGGCCGAAATATATGATGATGTTAGAGGAGTGGTCTAAGTTTCATAAGTCTTGAATGGTTTTCTTATGAGAGCTCTTGAGAGTGTTCAAAACTTGGAGATGAAGAAGAGCTCCATGGATGAGCTTGAAGGTGTAAGAGAGCTTCTTAGTAGAAGAAGTCTTCTTGGGGAAGACAAGGGGGGCGTGCCTTAGGGAGGAAAAAAGACAAGGAGACATGAAGCTTCCAAGGTGCGCATTGAGAAAAGAGAGCCTCCTTTGTGTCTTGACCATTAACTACTCCATGTCCCCCATTTGTTTTGTTTTATTTTATTCCAAGACAACTTGTCTTGTCTTTCCTTTATTTTATTTTATTTCTTTAAATAAGAGTTTGTTATTTTAGTTCAACTATAGTTACTTTATGCCAACTATAGTTACTTTATGTCAAGTATAGTTACTTTATGTCAACTATAGTTACTTTATGTCAACTATAGTTACTTTATGCCAACTATAGTTACTTTATGTCAACTATAGTTACTTTATGGCCAACCTTGGTTACTTTACCCAACTAGAGTTACCTTGTAGTAAATATTAAGTAACCATGGTAATTTTTCTTGGTCAACTAGGGTGGCCGATTTCTAGGCTTGGTTGACCCCTTCACCATGCTTAATTCTTCTTGTTCCAAGACAACCTATTTCATTGTAGTCTTACTAATTGCATAATTGTGATAATAAGGAAAATTCTAGACTCTTACAAGGCCCTTATGGCCGAATTTTACATAATGTTGGAAGGGTAGTTTGTCATTTCACTTGTGTCGTGCGACACACTTACATAATTATATTAAATTTCCTATAATATTTACTTTAAGGAAATTCTATCGGAGAATATTAAATTAATGTAGTTACATTTAAATAATGTAACTGGTTGACTAATTCTTAGTGACTCGTCTCTTAAGAGTCGACGGTATAGATGAATTCCCGTGGGGTATAACATTATTTCCTCCTTAAACCGCTTTATACGATTCTCAGTATATACCAATTTTCGCGGGGTACAACATTCTCCCCCCCTTAATATAAGTTTCGTCCTCGAAACTTCAGGCTAGTCAACAACATGGGGCGTCTACTCCTCATGTTGCCTTCCGTTTCCCATGTGGTTTCTTCTTTTGGATGAATAAGATCGCAATAAACGTCTATTTAGTTCCTTCAGAACTGCTTTGTTCTTTTCATCTTAGAGATTTCACCAGAACTTATCCTTATTCTCTAGAGGTGTTGTCGTAACCTATCTCATATCTAGCACTTGCAACCTTGATACTATGTACTCTGTTTGAGCCGTTTTACCAAGAACTTCATTAAAAATAATCCACAACTTCTTTTACTACAATTCCACACATTTCATAAACATATAATGCTATCATCATACCAAATATTAGCCCATTTGAACACTCCTAAGGCCCCTTTTCATGTTGTTCAACAAGCAACATAAATCTGTCCAGCTCCAGTACTTCTGCTTGGCCAATTCTTACTAAGCATTTCATTTAGGACAAACCACAACTCCTTTTAATGAGATTCCAACTCACACATTTCATAAACATACAAATCTATCACCATACCAAAAATTAGTCAATTTGCACCTTCCTAAGATTCTTTTTCAGGTCGTTCAACATGACACGTAAAACTGCTCATCTCCAGTGCTTCTGTTTGACCACTTCTTACTAAAAACTCCATTAAGGACAAACCACAACTCCTTTTATTGAAATTCCAACTCACACATTTCATATACATATGAGGCTAACACAAAACCAAAAATTAGCCAATTTAAATACTCCTATGATTCATTTTCAGGTCATGCAACACGTCATACTGTTCTGCCCAGTTCCAGTAATTTCTTCTTGAGCAGTTTTACCAAAAGATTTATTAAAAATAAAGCATAATTCTTTTTACTGCAATTCCAACTCTCACTCGTACTACACACACAGAGCTAGTGTCATGTAAAAATTTAGCTTAATTGAACGCTTCTAAGGTTCGTTCTCAAGTCACACAATCAGCAACACAAATCTGCCAGCCCCAGTAGTTTCAGCACTTCTTCACCTTTTTATTGTCCAAGCATTCTTCCACGAACTTCATTCATTAAGATGACTTACTTTACATCAAATACACATTTAAACATAGTTATTCCAAGCCTCATAAATCATTTTAGGCTACACATTACTCATACCAACAGTCTTGCCATATATGCTTAGAACATGTCACTTTTCATATCAACACTTTTCTTTCATGTCTTGTTCTTAGAATCTTCAACTAAGATTCATAACTTAAAAATGGCTAGTCATTCAAGCATGCACTTCACAAATAAGGCAAGATTGGCTAGAGTATACTTGCCTCCTTGGAGCTTAGAGATTTTCCTTAGCTTGCACCTTGGTTGATATGGAGTGAAGTCCTCCTCCACCTTATTCCTAGCTCACGTTTTTGAGGATGAGAAAGAGGAGAACATTAGCTACCATTTGAAATGAAGAATGGAGCTAGATTGAGACTAGATTCATCTCACCAAAATGAAGCTTGGAAATGGATCCAAACCATCAAGATGTTATCTTCTCCTTAGTGGCTTTAAGAATCTTCTCCTAGTGTCCTCATGAAGGTAACGTTTTTGTGCAAGGAGAAAGGGGTACTAGGTGAGTTTCATCCTTTGAAATATAGAACTCACATAGAAGCTTAACATTTAACTTACCTAGATGAGTCCTTGAAGCTTGAAGATGAAGATAGCCTTGACACTCCTAGCTCCCACTATGGCCGAAATATATGATGATGTTAGAGGAGTGGTCTAAGTTTCATAAGTCTTGATTGTTTTGCTTATGAGAGCTCTTGAGAGTGTTCAAAACTTGGAGATGAAGAAGAGCTCCATGGATGAACTTGAAGGTGTAAGAGAGCTTCTTAGTAGAAGAAGTCTTCTTGGGGAAGACAAGGGGGGCGTGCCTTAGGGAGGAAAAAAGACAAGGAGACATGAAGCTTCCAAGGTGTGCATTGAGAAAAGAGAGCCTCCTTTGTGTCTTGAACATTAACTACTCCATGTCCCCCATTTGTTTTGTTTTATTTTATTCCAAGACAACTTGTCTTGTCTTTCCTTTATTTTATTTCTTTAAATAAGAGTTTGTTATTTTAGTTCAACTATAGTTACTTTATGCCAATTATAGTTACTTTATGTCAAGTATAGTTACTTTATGTCAACTATAGTTACTTTATGTCAACTATAGTTACTTTATGCCAACTATAGTTACTTTATGTCAACTATAGTTACTTTATGGCCAACCTTGGTTACTTTACCCAACTAGAGTTACCTTGTAGTAAATATTAAGTAACCATGGTAATTTTTCTTGGTCAACTAGGGGGGCCGATTTCTAGGCTTGGTTGACCCCTTCACCATGCTTAATTCTTCTTGTTCCAAGACAACCTATTTCATTGTAGTCTTACTAATTACATAATTGTGATAATAAGGAAAATTCTAGACTCTTCCAAGGCCCTTATGGCCGAATTTTACATAATGTTGGAAGGGTAGTTTGTCATTTCACTTGTGTCGTGCGGCACACTTACATAATTATATTAAATTTCCTATAATATTTACTTTAAGGAAATTCTATCGGAGAATGTCAAATTAATGTAGTTACATTTAAATAACGTAACTGGTTGACTAATTCTTAGTGACTCGTCTCTTAAGAGTCGACGGTATAGATGAATTCCCGTGGGGTATAACATTATTTCCTCCTTAAACCGCTTTATACGATTCTCAGTATATACCAATTTTCGCGGGGTTCAACAGCAGGGAGTCCACACATCAAAAGATACAACTATAAAGTGGTTCCTTGACAGTGGCTGCTCAAGGCACATGACGGGTGACCCGAGCTTGTTCACAAAATTAAATATGGTCACAAAAGGCAGATCTGTGACCTTTGGAGACAACAACGAAGGCAAGATCATCGGAAAAGGTACGATAGGAAATCCAAGCACTCTTCAAATCTCCAACGTCTATCTGGTAAGCAACTTATCTTACAATCTTCTTAGCATTTCTCAATTTATTGACAATGGCTTTGATGTGTGCTTCACTCACCCTTACTGCAACATAATAAATAAAAATAGAGAAACTGTTTTAAAAGGAAAACGAGAAGGGTAACATTTTTACGCTTTCTACGGATGATATGGTAGATGCTAAAGTTAAGTGCTTTATGTCAAATGAACCCAATGTGAATTTGTGGCATAGACGTTTAGGACACATTGGTATTTCCACACTAGAAAAACTCCAACAAAAGAACTTAGTACAAGGATTGCCTACACTTGATTTAGACAACTTTCAGGTGTGTGAATCTTGCATAAAAGGCAAACAAACACGTGAGTCACTTAAGCCTAAGAATGAAATAAGCACGACTAGAGTCTTAGAACTACTACACGTTGATTTGTTTGGTCTTAGTCGCACTACAAGCCTTGGTGGGCGCCACTATGCATGCGTGATTGTTGATGATTTTTCTCGTTATACTTGGACTTTATTTCTTGCACATAAGGATGATAGTGCCGTTGAAATTACGAAATTAATTAAACAACTTGAAATCAATACGGTGTCAATGTGAAAAGGATAAGAAGCGATAGATGAGGTGAATTTAAAAACAAAGATATGATTTCACTTTGCGAAGAAAAAGGAATCAAGCATGAGTTTTCGCCACCTATAACTCCACAATTAAATGGAGAAGTAGAAAGAAAGAATCGAACATTATAAGAAATCGCTAGGACTATGTTATGCGAAAATAAATTGCCTAGATTTATGTGGGCGGAAGCCGTAAATTGTGCATGCTACATAGTAAATCGCCCTATCTATAAGAAAGAAAATAAACAAGACGCTTATGAGATATTGAATGATCGCATGCCTAAGATTGACTATTTTCGTGTGTTTGGATGCAAATGTTGTTTTGAATACAAAAGATAATTTAGATAAATTTGAATCTAATCAATTGAATGCATCTTTGTTGGTTATTCTATAAATTCAAAAGCATATAGATGTTATGATCCTCTCACTAGACAAATCATAGAATCTATTCATGTGAAGTTTAATGAATTTGGTGAGATTGATAAGATAAAGAATATGAAGATGACTTTGAATTGAAACCTGTGTTGAATGAAGATGATGGTACATTTGATATGCATGACATGAATGACACACTAGAAATGCATGATCACTTAGAAATGCATGATAACATAGAAAACAATCAACCAAGATGGCATAGACATCACCCACATGATCTCATCATAGGCGACATCACCCACGGTGTGCGACCACGTAGAAGAATTACTTCGGATGAAATAAATCAATTTCATGCTATGATTTCCGAAATTGAACCCTAAAATGTGCATGATGCTTTGAGTTATTCTTCCTGGATTGACACTATGCATGGTGAGCTAAATCAATTCGTTAGAAATGATGTATGGGATTTAGTGCCTCTACCACAAGATAAGACCATAATCGGCACCAAAGTGGGTGTTTAGGAATAAAATGAATGAAGAAGGAAAGGTCGTTAGGAATAAAGCTAGACTTGTAGCACAAGGCTATAATCAAGAAGAAGGAATTGACTATGACAAAACATTTGCATCTGTAGCGCGTTTAGAAGACATACGACTCTTACTTGCTATTGCTTGCATGAAAGATTTCAAATTATATCAAATGGATGTAAAAAGTGCATCCTAAACAGATTCATACAAGAAGAAGTATACGTGAAGCAACCACCCGGTTTTGAAGATTTGAAACATCCCGATCACATGTACAAACTAAAGAAGGCACTATACGGACTAAAGCAAGCGCCTAGAGCATGGTATGATCGTTTTGCTACTTTCCTTTCAGATAATGATTTTGAACGAGGCACTATAGATAGTACACTATTTTTGAAACAAGATAAAACAGATTTACTTATTATTCAAATCTACGTTGATGACATTATTTTCGGTTCTACCTCACCACAGACTTGTTGAAGATTTTGAAAATTGCATGAAATCCGAATTTGAAATGTCTATGGTTGGTGAACTTAACTATTTTCTTGGCTTGCATATTAAGAAAACAAGTAAAGGCATTCACATAAGTCAAGCTATGTACATAAATGACATGATTAAAAAGTTCAATTTTGAAAACTTGAAAACCATCCCCACCCCTATGAGTGTCACCACCAAATTGGATAAGGGGTGAACATGGTAAAGATTTTGGCAATGCTTTATATCGGTCTATGATTGGTTCTTTGCTATATTTGACTGCTAGTATGCCTGATATCATGTTCAGTGTATGCATGTGTGCAACGTTTTTAGAGTCAACCTAAGGTGTCTCATATAATGCGGTAAAAAGAATCTTCCGCTATATTAAGCACACGCCTACCTTAGGAATTTGGTAGCGATAAGGATTCCGAATTTAACTTACATGCTTATACTGATACAGATTATAGTGGCTGCAAATTAGATAGGAAGAGCACGAGTGGCACTTGCCAATTTATAGGAAACTCACTCATTTCATGGTTTTTCAAAAAGCAAGCAAGCGTTGCTTTGTCCACTACTGAGGCTGAGTACATGGCACTTAGCTTTTGCTGCACACAGTTGTTGTGGATAAAACAACAACTCTCGGACTTGGAATTACCATAAATAGAATTCCTATATATTGTGATAGTATGAGTGCCATTAATCTGTCTAAAAACACCCGTACTACACTCTAAGGCCAAGCACATAGAAGTACGCTATCCCTTTCTTCGTGATCACGTAAACAACGGTGATATCATCATAGATCACGTATGCACAGAAGCACAAGTAGCAGATATCTTTACCAAAGCCTTAATCAAGCCACGTATGAATCTTTTCGTTCTAAATTAGGCATGCTTTCAGGTGATATGATTTGATTTGACGTGATTTCTTTTCTTATTTACAGGCATCTTTGATTTACTTTCCAAAATAAGGGGGAGAGAAGCAATGATTTAAGAGGGAGAGACAGAGATACTAATTAATACTGATTGCATAAATCAAGGGGGAGCGGATTCGAAATTTAAATTTCATATCTTGAATCTATGCATAATTGAAGGGGGAGCGATAGGATTTAAATCATATGCATAAGTTATTTTGAAAATCATCAAAAGGGGGAGATTGTAGAGAAAAAGGGGTTTGAGTGATTTCAAAATATGTGATTTAATGAGCATGACATAAAACGTGTGACATGATATAAACATGTACAAACGTGTGGCATGATATATGGCTTATTACTTGCCTTATTTAGCTCATATATAATGTTGCCGTACTAACGAGCCATGAAGCGTTAAAACTTACATCATATGGCAAACATTTGTTGTGTTTATACTATTTTCAGGTGCCATCATTAATGAACTAAACTAGCTCATTAAGTGAAGTACTTAGTTAATTAAACTAAGTAGTTCATTAAAGGAAGCTACATTCGGAAAAGGCACAAAGGCAACAAAGCTAGGAAATGAAAGTCTCCTCCTCCTCTCCTTATTAATTTACACGCCATACATATATATATATATAATATGTATGTATATATTTTCAGATTTTTTTTAAAAAGGCACATACACATGTATTCCAACGTACTACCGACATGTTTATATCTTACGTACGTACGTTAACATCACACCATCATAATTAACTCATATTTATGCGTATATTCAGGTCTTATATCATATGATATAAGTCATGTGATGACACATTAACTACGACACGTTAAAAGGTTCTAAACCAAAAAATTGTCGTATCGGGCGAATATCGAAACTTCGCCATCGTGTCATGTACTTGCCATAAATAGATGGCCAGCCCCTCAACTCAAAAATGCTCAACTTTTCTGGCTGTGATGAAAAATTCCAGCCATAAATCATTCCATGTTGGCACCACACAAATCACCCCACATTAAGGCCAAATTGTGGAGATTCCAATTTTAATTTTGTCACATTTAATGGCGCCACTTTAGACCAGCCAAGTGCTGAGAATTAAGTTTATATTATATATATTATGTGTAACATAATATATATAACATGTGCAAAAGTTGGAATTTAATTAGAGAAAAATCGGGTAATCGATAAATATTCAAATTTGGTTTTCTATGTACACAACACATGGAACATTTTTGGCACACTCATATGACACGTATCTAGACACGTTTTACATATGTCATACATCTTAAAGTGTTCTAGAAAATTAAATTAAGGGCTGATTGGAATATAACATGTGTGTATTATTAAATGTGCACTATTTTACAAAGTTAGCAAAAATAAAATTCAGCGCATGCATATACATGTATACACGCCACTACAGCTGAGATGGAGCATATGTGGAGTCTTGTTGGCATGTTGATTGGTCAAGAATCAATCATACAATGTTGGTGACTTAAAGAAAGAAGCTACAAATGGTAAGGTTTCAAGCTTTCTCTTATTTGTAACACATGCTGAAAATTTCAGCATGTGCACTATATGGTGGCCGATTTTCATCTCCAAAAATAGACATATTTATCTCTTGAATTATGTGGTTAATTGGAAGAAGAAATGGAAGTAATTTGAATAAATTATTCTATGTTGATTTTAGCACATGTTTTTAGTGAAATATTCAGATTTTCCAAGTCATCAAATGATGACAACATTCAACTAATGATGAAGTGCCAAGTAAGCAAAGGTTAAATGATGATCCAATGAGAAGGTGCCAAGTAAGCAAGATCATGTCACATTGATGCCATACATTCTACCAAGGACTTAGAAGATAATTTTCAAGAGGGGAAGGCACCTAGAGGGGGACGGCCGTTCAAGCTTAAAAGGAAAGAAGATGAGCAAAAACAAAAGACAAGAACAAGCATTACAATCTCGAGATCAAATAAGCTTAGCCTCTCTTCTTCTACACTCTCTTTCCTTCTTCTTCTTGAAAGCCTATTGTACTTATATTCTTATTCTTGAATAGGCTAGTATTAAACCATCACATACTCTTTATCTTTGTAAAATATTGATCAATGTGTGATCAATCTTCAATCTTGCAAGGTGGTGGTGTTCGTGCTTATTGTATTCATCATACAAGGTTTGTAAAGGGTTGGAGTTGGTGTGTAACTCCATCAACCCTGTGGTAAGGTGTATTGCGTGTGTGTGACTAGTGTGAACCAAGGAATGTGTTCCTTGAAGACTGGAGTAGGTTGTTTGTAATCGAACCAGTATAAAATTCTCGGTGTCATTTACTTTCAGCATTTATATTCTGTTTCTGCACAGTTTACTCTTTTTGTTTACGTTCGTAAAAATAGTAAACGACTTTCAAAAATTACAAAATTTCCAGAAACAAAGCCACACGTCTTTGGGTTAATTTGGCACAAGTTTCAACCATTTTGGATAAGTATAAGTCATTCAAACATCCAAAGTTCTGAGACTAGTGGAGTCTGATTTTCAGACTTGCAAAGGTTGAGACTTTGAGTGTATTTGACTAACTTCCTGAAAGAATTTTTCAAAACTGTTTCAACCCATTTAAATACAAAATATAAGGGTTAGTGGTTAAAATTTCAGAGCTGTTGGAGTTAAGAACAAATAGGAATAAATTTTTTAAAACAGTCTACCGTTTCTGGCAGATTCGCGCAATCTGACCACCAACGATTGTTGAAGGGGTTAAAGGTTGAGTTTAAATCTTAAATTTTTAGGAGACCCTGATAACATCTGAGGGTAAGTTCTCTCCAAATTTCAGAATTTTTGGAGACCTACAACCTAGATTAAAAAACGTTTTAAAACTGGTCCTAAAAACAGAATTTGTTTTCAGAAGTTGAGTTGGTTGGTTTTAAACAAATTTTAAAAACCACACTTTCCGCACCAACTATTCAACCCCCCCTTCTAGTGGTACCTTTCTGATCCTACACAGTCTTCCATCGACACACCCATGTACCTCTTTTGGCACTGAGGACAGACTAGTATAGCTGGCTGCTGGGGTGGATTCTAATTCTGACCCTGGGATTTTCCTTGTCGAACTGATCCTCTAAAATTTATCTTAGCTACCTTTCTGTATTTCTCATTTCCAGTCCCTTTTCTTTCTCTCTTTTGTCCCATATCGTCTCGGCGGATAATGTCTCTCTCAATCCTATAGCAGGCGTCTGAAAGAGCTCCAAAATTCATGGGGTTTGCATTTACCAACAATGTCTGGATTCTTGGATTCAGACCTCTTTCAAATTTGAGCATTTTGTCTCTTCATCATTCATGGTGACAAGCTGAAATCTCCCTAATGCGATGAACTTATTTGCATACTCTGCTACCGTCATACCACGTTCTAGCTTCATTGATTCAAATTCATGCTTCTTTTGTAGCTTGACACGACGGAGGGATATAGAACTTGTGAAATTCTTGTAGAAATCTCTCCCAGGAAATCAGTCTGGGCAAGGGATGTAAATTCGTCTTCCACCATTGGTTTGCTTCACTTATCAGAAAAAGGTCTGATGGCTTGGGCTTTCAGCTCGTTGGGGGGCTTGAATTAACTCGAAACAGTTTTCAACTTCGTCCAACCACTTGTCCGCTGTATCGGGATCTGGCTTTCCATCAAACTGTGGTACATTTTCTCTCTTTAATTTCTCAAAGTAATACTGGGCATCTCTCACAGGCTCGTGCGGATGAGGTTGAGCATTCTGATGGATTAGGCCTTGCCCGATCTGTGTAACCACTTGGCAAAAGGCCTAAAAGGCATTAATGACAGGCATAACCGGAGGAACAGGTGCCTGCGGTGGTGGTGGTGGATTATTCTGAACTGGAGGATTCTGGTCCGGCTGTGGTGGCGACGGGACCTGAACCGGTGGTGGAGGAACGGGGCCCTGTGGCTGAGGGGGAACGGGTTCCTGAGCAACTGGTCGAGCCCTAGGAGGCCTGCCATGAGGTCGCACCATCTGCACTACGGAGTGTTAAAATTTATGCAAGGTTGGGATAAAACCAAGTTATTTTGTGCAAAGGCCATAATTCTCAGAAAAATTTAAATGAGGAAGAGAAAAGTCCCACCATACGTTATAGATCCGCATTTAATAAAGGAGGAATTTATTAATAAATTATATTCTAAATCCGATCTAAGGGGTCCTAATCTATGGCCATCACTCTTCTAAGATCATGGCTCAAGTCTAAGATCAAACATAGATTCTAAGATCATAACTTAGTTCTACGTTCTGCCTGTAATCTAGAGCCTAGGCTTTGATACCACCTGTAGCGCCCCGCACCCGGACTTTGTTTGAATACGGTGCACCCGCCGTACTTCACTAAGGAGAGTACAAAGCGTCATGCATAACATGTGAAAATCCATAACTTAAGCCATGGACTCTCATGCTAACATTTAACATGGTAGTAAAATTTAAGCAGAATTAAATCTTTTTAAATAAACATGCATTACGAAATATTAAGTCCCCAAAAGTAGTAGTCCACAAAACAACATAACCGAAATCCCAGAGAGTTCAACATAGTTCATAGTACATCATCATAGCAGCACAAAAGTCCTTAAGCATGATCTTCTCCTGACACCTCGACTACGGGTACGACACTTTGGTTCATCCTCGATCCATTCAACTTTAGCATTCAATGGCTCTGGGGAAAAAATAAAGGAATGATTGATAATATCACCCAGCAAGCATACAATAAACTATCATGAGATAAATAAAGAATCATAACATGAATGTAAAACCCCAAGAACCTCAATGTTAGTTCATACCTGATCCTTAATCCTGGATCTGCTTGACGGTATAGCCTGAACATAATTTTAAGTAATACTATACTGACAATATCATATCACCCACTAGCTGAAGTTACAACATGCCATAATGCCCATGGATTATGCAAGATGCAATGCATGATATCATGTCATGTCAAAAACATCATTTTGGTCCCAAAAATAACTGTCAGAAAATAGAGTATCAGATCATTAACCCCGGATCTGAACGGGTCCAGAACATGTCATCAGACCAATTAACCCCGGGTCTAGGACGGGCCTAGAACATAATATCAGGACGATTAACCCCAGGCCTGGATCGGGTCCAGAACATATCATCAGACCAATTAACCCCGGGTCCGGAACGGGTCTAGAACTTATCATGTCATCAGACCTATTAACCCCGGGTCTGGAGTCGGGTTATTCGCATGCTTAGGTGGCAAGGGAATCATAAAGCTTTCTTTAAAACATGGGACCGTAAGTAACTTATATGCATAACGAAAAACTTGCTTGCTTGAAAAGACTTGCTGGCATACGGAAAAGAATTCATAAAAATCAGATTCATGGTGCATGTGATCATGCATGATACATGAAATGTTATGCAATGCAAGTCATGGCATGGATTATCGTAAGTATTCCTCAGAACATGACAACAAGCATGGTTTCATAAGCTAAAAATTTCCAGATTTTTACTTCATGTTTATGGGGCAGCTAGATTAATCAAACAGGCCCATTTTCATAATCTTTTGTCCTACACATGTTTAATGGGGTCTTATTTACATGTCATAAAATTCTCGTAACGTTCTAGGACGAATAAGGCCCTTAAATCATTAAATTGTTAAAAAGTGTACTGCTGAATTCAGCATTATAATAGCCATCTTTACTTTAATTTTCATGACCTTAAAACCTTAATCATTTTGGGCCACAGCCTGAAAACATAGTAAAATCCCTAAGGACTAGCATTCATGGCCCAAACTGTTTATATAGGTCAAAATCCACAGAATTAAGGCCTCTTAACTTATTCCTCTGTTCTGTCCAATTTTCCAGTTTTAGTGCGTTAAATTTAAATCCATAGTTACCCATCAAAACAATAATACCGAGTTGATAAATTTAAATGGTTATGCTCCTCTATGTCTTAGGTGATTATCATAAAATTTCCAGAAAAATCCAATAACATTAAAGGGGTCGTTTAATTAATTTCCCGAAATTTGTCATATGCTGATTCTGGACTGACCAATTTTACTACAAATTCTATTGTGGCACAACCATAATTCTTTTTTCTGAAATTCCAACTCACAGACATCATAAACATGCGGGACTAACATCCTACCGAAAATTGGCTCGTTTGCATATTTCTAAGGTCCATTTTTGGGTCAAGCAACACGTTTCTTAAATCTATCCAGCTCCAGTAGTTTCAGCTTGGCCATTTTTACCAAAAATTCTATTAATGATAAACCGAACCTTCTTTTTCCAAAAATCCAACTCCCATATTTACTATACACATAAGGCTAAGATCATGCCAAAAATCCGCATATTTGAACACCTCTAAGATTTGTTTTTAGGCCATACAAAACGTTACATTATTCTGCCCAGTTCCGGTAATTTCAGCTTGAGCAGTTTTACCAAATATTTTATTAAAAATAAACCACAACTCTTTTACCAAGATTCCAACTCTCATAATTGCCACACACACAGGGATAATGTCATGAAAAAAAATCAACTTGTCTGCATGTTAGTAAGGTCCGTTTTGAGGTCACATAATACACTACACAATTCTGCCTAGCTCTAGTGGTTTTGTGTTTTATCACCTTTTCATGTCAAATGTCAACTAATTATCTTTATTCCTATGAAATAACTCATTAGTCACCACATACACCGTTTTTCACATGAATATACAGATTCCATTCTTTTTATTGAATCACATTTGCATCATTCCGAAACAGTTTGTAATTTGTACACAACACTCATCATATTTGCTCACAAAAGGTGTTCTTTCTTGGATTCAAAACTCACCATCACTTTCATCCCCTTGGCCGAAACTTCTAGAGCGTCATGTACAGATTTTACAATATTTATTTAGGCATGCAACATATTTATATGCTATTTCCTTTTTAGCCATACCAAACAACCTTGTAAAATTACAACGAGCACATGCATGCCATCTTAATGCTTCTCAAGCTTCACCCAAGAACCAATCTTGCCTAGAATCACATTGTTGAGTTCACATTGATGTAGGGAAAGAATCATTCACATTGCATGTAGGGAAAGAATTCATCTATGGGGATTTAGTCACATGCAAGACATTTTTCTTAAGGAATCACTAAGGTATCATGCTTAATGCTTAGCATAGTCAACTAAAGTTCATATCTTAGAACCAACTAGCCATTCAAGTCATTAATTCTTCAAATAAATCATGAGAGTCTAAGGTATACTTTCCTCTTCAAGCTAGAGTCTTTTCTTAGCTTGGATCTTTGATGAGATGAGTTGAAGTTTTCCTCCTCTACACCATGAAAAGACTTGCTGGCATATGGAAAAAAATTCATAAAAATCAGATTCATGGTGCATGTGATCATGCATGATACATGAAATGTTATGCAATGCATGTCATGGCATGGATTATCGTAAGTATTCCATAGAACATGACAACAAGCATTGTTTCATAAGCTAAAAATTTCCAG